>JAVJIF010025453.1:0-13947 GCA_038442645.1 Agave tequilana | reverse complement strand
GTCAAGAATATCAGTGGATCGTGTGTTCAAACAAACAGACAAGCAGTAACAACAAATGCAAATAGAATATATTTATCTAAGCATGTATGAATTGTATATGTCATATATAAAATGTAAATGGAGATAAAATCATCTGTATAAACTCAATCCCAAATTTATGAGATTAGTACGTCGAGAGAATAATCTAAATAAGAAAACCCTCATCTATATACCATATACATCACTTCACCATTAATTAAGTATATACAAGCAGAGTTGTTGATCGGCAAGTATATCAGTAATCCTGTGATCAGAGAATCCAGTATTCTATCAGTAGTGTTATTATGTCATTCTGTGAAATCATGATTAGTACTGTTTCAACTCAGTATATGTTTCAGTGGTACATGTATCAGTCAATATCAGGAGTATTAGTATCAGGAATAGGTAAACTATAAGAATAACATTAATAACACGAACTAAAAACATGTACTTCCCAAACAGTGGACAAGGTATTGATTGGTAGTAGTGATAACAATAACAATAACAATAAGCAGTATCATTTGTTATTCTAATCGGTCCCCACCAGTATCTCATACCATTGACATTCACACTGAAACTTATACTTCTAGTATAACACATCCGAACTCCGATATACGGTTTACCTTCATTCGAACAGGGAGTGACCGAATAACAATGCTCCTGACATTATTATTGTTTGAATTATATACTGTGTTCAGTTCAGTGCTGGTGTCAGGAGAACAATAGAACAATGGTCGCGATGTAATAGACCCTAGAGGCACCCTTACGGACCCTAGAGGCACCCTACCATGTTTGTATATGGTGTGATACTTAGCTCAATACACCATTTTGCATACCAGGTAGGATACGGTTGTTGACCCAAAAGGTACCCCCACGGACCCTAGAGGTGCCCCCATCATATGTGTAATGTGACACTTAGCTCCGTGTGATACTTTACTTCATTCACCGCTCCTTCAGTCGAGAGTAACATGAATAGTATCAGAGTGTATCAGGAATCGGGAGTAAATCAGAAGTATGCAAATATCCTTGTCCAGAATTCAAGAGTTCATGGATAAGTTTTTCTAGTGACAGTAGGTATTATAATCAGTCCAGTGTCATAATATCAGGTTCAATGTATCAGTAGTCAGATGTCAGGTTAGCGTCCAGTGTCAATATCAAGTATTCAGTAAATAGTATAAAAATAGCACTGCAACTATGCACGTACAAGCGGAGCAAAGCAGTGCTGGAGGCACAAACAGCGAACAATGTTAATCATTAAAGCGCTTGGCGGAGCTGCAGACTGACCCCGCTTAAGCTGCGAGTCTTAAATCCGACGGAGTTCCGCCTAAGAGAGTCTAGTGATAAAGCGCTGAGCGATAAATACGCCAAGCTGAGAGATAGCGAACGGTCTAAGCGCACCCCATATAGGTAAGTAGGCATAAGAGAGGCCAGAGGTCTGATAGGATCAGAAGGCCAACTGAATACCTGCATAAATGATGTTAGTACACGCAAGCATATAAATAACAATCAACGACGGTGGGCGCTAAAAGAGAGGTCGTAAGGTCTAAGCGCACTTTCTTTCAGGAAGTGAGCATAAGAGAAAACAAAAGGTTTAATAGGACTAGAAGGTCAAGTAAGTACCTGCATAAAATATTAGTACCAAAATATACAAAAATACAGATAATTCTTAAAGATACAATTAATTCAAGAAAAATATAGGAAATTCCTAAAAATATGCATAAAATTTCTAAATACTCAAAAATTTCTAAAATACATAGATAATTTCTAAATACTTAGGAAAATTTCTAAAAATATACAGTTAAATTCTAAAATATAGAAAAACTCCTAAAAATATACAGAAAATTTCTAAAATACATAAAGATCCTAAAAATGCACCGTTAATTTCTAAAATTACAAAAATTCTAAAAATGCCGAGAATATCAAATATGTATGCACGTGTATAAATATGTGTACAGATGTGTATATGTACATATGCATCAAAAATAAAGTACTCACCTATATCAGGAAATACCTGATACCACATGCATGTGCACATGTAGGAAGGGTGTGTGAAGCCCAGGTGGGCTGGTCGTAAGTTATAGAGGGAAAGGGGGAGACAAAAGTGAAGGAGAAGAGAGAGAAACTAGAGAGAAAATGAGATTTTAGGATTTGGAGGAGAGAGAAAGGGATTTTGGAGATGTGATTGGTGGATAAGGTGGTGGAGAGGGAGGTGAGGGAGAAGTACAGGTCTAGAAAGAGAAAGTGAAAAAGAGGAGAGGGAAAGTGGGTTTTTTAGGGTTTAGAGAGAGAAAGGGAGTTTGAGGTTTTGGATGGTGGAGTATGATAGAGGATCGGGTTGTGAGTGGTGGTTGAGATGGCTGCCTTGAGGAGGAGAGAGAGAAAGTAAAGAGAGTAGAAAGAGGGGAGAGAGAAAGAGATTTTGGCCATTTTTAGAGAGAGAATGAGATAGGAAAAATGAGGGGAAGGTGTGGCTAGCTTAAGGAAATTGGAGATGTTATGTGGTGGTGGAGTCGTTGTAAGAGGTGGTGGTAGGGTGTAATGATTTATAGAGAATTTTTGGAGGGTTTTTAGTGACTTTTCTAGAGAGAGAAAGATGGGAGGAGTGAGAAAGGGGCCAACCATCTTAGGGGAGAGGGAGAGAATAGTTAAGAGAGAGGGGGGAGGCTTACATAAGAAGCCAAGCCATTTGGCTTCATGAAAAAAAAGACAAAAAAGAATAAACATCTAGAAAAATGGAGAAAAGAAAAGAAAAAGAAAAGGGAAAAGAAAAGGAGAGAAAAATGGAAATGTAAATATGAAATTATTATGGGGTTATGTGTAAATGTCACTTAAAAATAATAAAAAATAAAATGAAGAAAATTGAAAAGAAATGAATTTAGAGAAGAAAGAAAAGGAAAATAGAACGAGAGAGAATATATTTAATTAAAAATAATTAAAAAAGAATTTTTTTTAAATTTCTGCGGTAGAATCTAGTACCAGTATAGAGTAATAGAAATTTCAGGTCAAACAGAAGGAAAAATGTACATAAAATGATGTGTATATGATCAAAACGTCGAAAACCATAAAAAGATACGTATTCTGGATTTAGGGGATTACAAAGAGTAAGTTTTTCTGTTTTAAATCGCATATTTCAATATTTTTATCGGGGGGTTTGCCTCCTATTCGATTGATGATTACCAGATAATTTTATAGTAATTCGGTTGACTAATACCGAATAGAGAAAACGTGTTCGACCATGGTCTGCTGAATAATTCCTTAATATTTGGTCAAAACATCCGAACAAAATTTGTTTGTTCGATACTGCATGACCAAACAGTGAGTTAATTTTCGATACTGTTTGGCCGAACAAGTACTTCCATATAGATTTAACCGTGTGTCTTTTGGATGGACTATTTATAAGAGCAGTCTTATACCCAATATAGCAATAGCCATATGGATCTTATAATTGACTATAATGAAGACTTCACCACATATGAGATATTTCAAAGTTGAGAGGCATTGATAAAATGAGCTCGAGAAGTTGATAAGTCACAAGAGATTTTTATTATTATCAAGAAATTTGATGCAAGAGAAATAAAAAAAAATGGAGGGTACTTCTTAGTTGTGATAGAGAGGAAACATATAGAAATAGAAATATAAAGAAAAATCAGAGCAGCGAGGGAACAAAAACTACTGGTAGCAAAAAAAATGTAGTTGTTCGCTCCTATTGAAGGGCAAATAGTTGTCCAATGATGAAGGGTGGTGCTTTTGTCCATGTGGTATTCATAACCATTTGGGAGCAGAAATTTGGAAAGACATTTTTTAACGGTAGATTGTCAGAAGAAGAGGAGAAATTAGTTTTATATATGTCGAAGACTCTTATTCGACCAACAGATTTTTGAATATATTAAACAAAGAAATAGTCTCAATGTAAGCACATTGAGGATAGTCTTCAATGTAAGAAAGAAGTTTAAAGTCGTGAAATAAGCCGGAAGGTTACAAATGCGGCAACTAATGAAGAATCTTTTCGAATACGCATATATTGAGGTTCATAGAAGTTGTCCTAATATGGACACTGTTAAAGATATCCTTTTGGCTCACCTGGCTTGCATTGATTTGTTGCATGCATTTTCATGGATCTTAAATATGAATTGCTTATACAAAACTAACAAGTATCAATTACCATAGATGGAGATCTTTGGAATAACAAGCACTGAAATGATTTGTTCCGTTATATTTACACATTTGAAAGTCGAATAACAAAATAACTTCAGTTGGTGCTTGAATAGTTTGAGGTCGTTGATGCATGTCTGGCATATGCCATCTGTTATTGTCACTGACAGAGTTATAACATGCATAATTGCCATAGAGAAATATTTCCTACCTCTCGTCATTTATTATGCGGATGACATATAAGAAAAAAAATATTCTTACTCAATGCAAGATAAGTTTTGATACAAAAAAGAGATTTACCTATCCACGGCTTCATGGAATATGTTGTTGATGGCCGAAAGTGAGGAGGATTTTGTCAATTGTATGGTTGGCTAAATGAGAATTTCGTGATTTTCCTCAAGTACTTGCATTCGTGAAGACTACGTGGCTTGACAAATATAAAGAGTTGTCGCATGCTGGACCGACATAATAATGCATTTTGGAATATCACATCAAATCAATATGAGTTGGTCAATCTTCTTGTAATCTTTTCATATAATTATTATAATATGTTGTTAATGTCAATTTATTTAACCTTTTTAGGGCTGAAAGTGCACATTCAAGCTGAAGAGGTACTTTTGCTCATCTTTTGAGAACTTTGAGATTAACTGGGCAAATATATATGCATTGCTGGAATTGCAACATACTGGGATAAATTTTCATCTAGACAAATATCTGAAACATATTTATACAAAAAATATAGTGTCAGATATAACTGTTTGGTACAAATATCTACTCATTTCTAAATTTACTCCTACATTCTCTATCTCGGTACATCTGCTTGTCTGAAGGCGGGGCGGATATCTCGAACAGGCCAATCTCAATGCCATCTGGTGCATCTATCATTCTATGCAACGCATGGTATAGATCTGATACAGTATGTGGTCCAGTTGGCCCCTTTTGAAGTATGGGTTCAGAAATTTGCTTAAGACGAGCTATTTGCTGCAATGAAAATATACAATATGTTAAAAAAATAACATGCGGGGTTAGAACAAAAATTAACATATATTATTTGAGCAAGCACAATGGCATTGATGTCCTCACCATGTACATGATCAGAAGCCAAGGACCTATTAGATGGATTTAGAATGATTGAACGAGATATTCGTCGATACCAATTCATATATACATGTATAGTGTCCCATTGATACCTCACTGGCACGCTCCTTTCCTCTCGTGATAGTACGTGAGACTGCCACCTCTCCCATTAACTATCACTCCATGTGTAATACACTAATTCCAGAATACATATTCTTTTATGGTTTTCGACATTTTGATCTCATACACGTCATTTTATGTGTGTTTTTATCTCTGTTTGACCTGAAATTTTTACACAAGACTCTGCATTGGACCAAAATTTTTCCTAATAAAAATTTCAAAATATTTTCCTTTTATTTCCAATAAATAAAATCTATCTTTTTCCTTTATTTTCCTTTCTAATTTCATTTCTTTTCTATTTTTCTTTATTTTTCTTTTTATAATATTTTCTAAGGTGATATTTGCACATAAACCCCTAACAATTACATATTTGCATTTTTATTTTTACTCCCTTTTTTTGTTTCCTTTTCTTTTCTACATTTTTCTCCAAAATTCTACGTACTTCTTGGCTTCTTCAAGAAGCCAACCGCTTGGCTTCCCTTGCAAGCTTCTCCCTCTCTCTAATAACGCTCTTTCACTCATCCCTATACCTCAAAACCGAAATCCACTCTCTCTTCTCCATTTTCTCTTACTATTCTCTCTCTAAAACACTCTTTCCCTCTAAAACTATTCCTACTACTCCACCAACACCATGGACACCTGCCACACCAGCCTAGCCAGCTCTCTACCTGCCTCACCACCCTCTCTCCTTATCTTTTTTCTCTCTCTAAAATACCTTAAAACTAACTTTCTCTCTCCTTCTTTCACTTTATCTCTCTAGATTTCTCCTTCCCAGACTGTTAGCCACCAGGGCCTTCACCACTGCTTCTCCACCCTCCATCACCAACCACACATCCAAGTACCTCTCTCCCCTCCAAAATCCATTTTCTCTCTCTAAAACTATCATTTTACCAATTTCTCTCTCTAAAAACCCTCACAACTCTCTCATCTCTCCTATAGCCCACAGCCAGCCTATGACAATCACACACACGCTCCCATACACATGCACATGTACATATGGTATCGGGTATTTCCCAGATTATAGGCGAGTACTTTCCCCTATATAAATAACTGTAGAAATATTCATATAAATATTCTGGGTGTTATATATGTTAATTGATGTATTTAGACTTGTATAAATATTCTTAGATATTTCTAGGATTTTTCTGGAGTTTTTAGAAATTATCTGGGCATTATTAAGATTTTCTTGCATTTTAGAAATTAACTATAATTTTTAGAAAATTTTATTTATTTACAAAATTTATCTGTGCATTCTAGGAATTTTTTGAATATTTAGAAATTATCTGTATATTTTGAGAAATTTTTCTCTGTATTTAGGAATTCCCTATGTATTTTTAGGAATTTCCTATATTTTTCTAGAATTTATATGTATTTTCTAGAATTATCTATATTTCCTGTATTTTGAGACTAACAGTAGTGCAAATTACGATAGCCCACTTTTCAGGCTAGTTACCAGGTACCGTAGAGTGTGCCTAGCATTCTGTAGGGTGGTACCGTAGAGTGTGCCTTAAGCTCCATGGTTTGCGTGGTAGCTGATCGGGGGAGAATCGCACACGAAAAGTGTATGTTTTGAAATCAATAATTAAAAGTGCATGCTTTGGCTTCCTCGATACTTCCGTTACAGCATAGAGGCTAAATGGGTCGAATCCACAGGGACGGAAAGAGATAAAAGCTTTCCCGGAATGTTCACGTGTGTGTTAAAGTTTTTTCAACGTCTTAAAGAATGAAAAGAAAAGAAAACAAAGAATGAAAAGGAAAGAGTATAATGAAACACGATGAAGTGGGAAACATAGAAGAAATGATTTTTGTGATTTATTTTTATATCTAAAATAAAGTAAAAAGAGAAAGAAAACTCATGATTACTGACTACTAATGGCTCTACTAACTATGCTAACCTCTTAGTGATAGTTGCCTCACATATATCCTTGGCCGTCACTAGTCCTTGGTTCAAGAGCGTTTCAAAGCATAGCCCATATGTTTGTAGGATCTAAAAATTATGTCAACACAACACTAAAAGAATAGATAATTAGCGTTAAATAAAATAACTTGAAAGAAAGAAAATAAATCTTAGAAAATATGCAAACACAAACACAAGAGATTTTATCCTAGTTCGGTTCTCGTGACCTACATCCAGTCCCCAAGCAATCCGCTTGAGATTTTCTTATCTTGATTTTGTACATCCAAAATCAGCTCCTTGTACACCACTTGACAAACAATCTTTGTCAAATCCGTACAACTCTTATCTACACCAAGAAGACAATTTCCTTGTACATTCTTTTCAACACTAAGAAGATAACCTTGTACAATACTTCTCTTTGAGTGATTACAAAATAAACTATAAGCCTTGAGACTTGTATATGGTCGTGAACAAGGATTCTTATAGGTGGACTCTCAGATTTCTTCACTAGAGGATTGCAATTTGTGTGAAGAAAAGAAAGTGGAAACTTATTTTCTGAAAAACAGAATTTTTCAACAGAATTTGGATAGAAAACTAATCATATGAATTGGTGCGTTCAGCCTAGGATAACATCCCTATTTATAGCTAAAATCTATGGTCAGTTAGGGTAGTTATCAAGACAAATTTGAATATTAAAACGTTGGATAAAATATCAGAAATCAATAACTGTTTAACAGTCAGAAACTGTTATAAGTCGACTAGGGAATGGAGGGTAGTCGACTAGGATATGACATTTTGCGTGGGTTAGTCGACTACTAAAGGAAGCAAGTCGACTACATCAAGACTGATACGAATGATAAGTTCTGGAAACTATAATTAGTCGACCAGCAGAAAGAGTTAGTCGATTATAACATGTATTAGTTGACTAGCAATGTTGGTAAGTCGACTAATGCTTCAACAGTCAAGAAACAGAAAGTTGATATCTTTTCTGGACAGGACTTAGTCTACTATAGGCTTATGATAAATCGACTAGCAACTGTATTAGTCGACTATAAGAAGGATCAAGTCGACTAATAAGGCTATTTGTGTGTGTGATCAAGAATTTAACAAATATCTAAAAATACACAAAAATAATAAAAATTACATTTGTTCTCATCAAAATAAGTTCCAACATTCTCTCCCTTTTTGATGATGACAATGTGTGTATGCACAAGCTTCCCCTTAGAGAAACTTCTCTTACAGAAAATAGGTTACAATAAATATATATAATAAGTGTTCTCCCCTTGCATCATAGCATACATATGATATATTTTCAAGTGTTAGAAATAACTTATATCATCAAGTATTCTCCTTTTTTTTGTATGGTACCTATAAGATAAAACATTGTTAATGACACCAATCATAATATGATTAAAATATTAACCTTTAGAAATTCAAACCCAATTTGAATTTGGTTTCCATTTGTTAGTATAAATATAAATTGCATGAATTACATATATGATGTATATATGATGCAATATACGCATTTTATTCATATTATTTAGATTTTTAGGAATCCAAATGTATTTATACTTCGATTCATGGTCTTTTAATAAAAGAATTACTATTATTCTTTTTGTAGATATGTGTAGTTCTTTCAACATTATTTTTTGAACAACCAAGACTAAGATGCTTATCTTTGAAAATCCAAGTCCGAAATGATTATATGAAACTTTTGATATGACAATATATCATTTAAATATTCTTTTCCTTTATTAAACTTTGTCACTTTATTTAAAAGTTCATATTTATCTTTGAAGCTTGTCATGTCTTTATCTAAAATAGAAATTCTTTCATTTAAAGACATAGTTTTCTTTTTTAATAAAGCATTATCTTATAATAAATTCTCATTATCCTTTTTCAATGATGATATAACTTTTTCAAAGTCATCTTTTGAGAATTTAAGAAAGACAGTTTAGAAACATGAAGTTTATTTTCTTTGTGAAGTCTTTCATTTTCTTTTGATAAAGATTTGTTTTTAATCTTTTCATTCTTAATATCATCATAGAACTCATGAAATGCATCTAACAGTTCAGTATATTATACCTCATCTTCTTCTTGAGCCATAAAGTAAGCATTGGCATGCTCAGTGGCTTCTTCTTCATCTGAGAAAGATGAATAACTATTCTCCCATGATGCTTGATAATTTTTCTTCTTTTTAAACTTTTTGCTCTTGAATTTTCTTTTGTTTTTGAGCAATGGGCAATCCTTCTTCATATGACATGTTTTATTACAATTAAAACATGTACGATTAAACTTACCTTGCTTAAAGAACTTTCTGAATTTCTTACGAGTATTGCCATCTCCTCTTCACCATCATCTGAATTTTTCGTATCTGAGGATGTATGGAAGGCAAGTACTTTCTTCTTTGATTGAAGTTGATGTTCATCATTCTACCGATCTTTAAGTTACACTTCATATGCCATTAAATTACCAATAAGGTTTTCTAATGACATTGTTGAGAGATCATTTGCTTCTTCTATTGCAGTGATTTTCTTCTCCCAATCTGACATGAGTGCACGAAGAACCTTTTTAACTTTTTCTACTTGAGTGTATTCCTTCCAAGGGATGCTAAGGATATTGTAATGTCCGTGAACCTTGTAATCATTTCTGAAATTATTTTGTTCTCCTTCATTTGAAGAGTTCAAACCTGTGAAAAAAACAGAAATTTTAGACTCTTTAACCTTATTTGTATCTTCATGGGTTACAGGTAAAATCTGCTATATTTGATTTGCAGATCTGGCCGCTAACACGCGATTGAATTCTTTTTTGTTCAAGGCATAGAAAAGCGCGTACATTGCTTTGGCATCAAGGTTTGCAGACTTCTTTTGTTCTTCATTCATGCACTGTAATTTGTGGTCGGCTTGGTATACGGTACTTCTACTATGTTCCAGAGTTCATAGTTGAGTGATTGCAAGTAGATTTTTATTCTACACTTCTAGTAGTTGTAATTTGATTCATCAAATAGTGGTGGGTGTTGACTGGGTATGCAAGGCTCTGATACCAATTATAGGATCTAAAAATTATGTCAACACAATACTAAAAGAATAGATAATTAGCGTTAAATAAAATAACTTGCAAGAAAGAAAATAAATCTCAGAAAATACGTAAACACAATTACAAAAGATTTTATCCCGGTTCGATTCTTGTGACCTACATCTAGTCCCTAAGCAACCCACTTGAGATTTTCCTTATTCTGATTTTGTACACCCAAAATTAACTCCTGTATACCACTTGACAAACAACCGTTGCAACTCTTCTCTACACCAAGAAGACAATTTCCTTGTACACCTCTTCTCAACACCAAGAAGATAACCTTGTACAATACTTCTCTTTGAGTGATTACAAAATAACTATAAGCCTTGAGACTTGTATGTGATCATGAATAAGAATTCTTATAGGTGGACTCTCAGATTTCTTCACTAGAGGATTGAAATTTGTGTGAAGAACAGAAAGTGAAAACTAGTTTTTTGGAAAACAGAATTTTTCAACAGAATTTGGACAGAAAACTAATCATATGAGTGGTGTTTTAGCTTAGGACAACATCTTTATTTATAGCTGAAATTTATAGTCAGTTAGGGTAGTTATCAAGACAAATTTGAATATTAAAACGTTAGATAAAACACCAGAAATCAATAACTGTTTAACAGTTAGAAACTGTTATAAGTCGACTAGGGAATGGAGGGTAGTGGACTAGGATATGACATTTTGCCTGGGTTAGTCGACTCGTCAAGAAAGCAAGTCGACTACATCAAGACTGATACAGATGATAAGTTTTTGGAAGCTATAATTAGTCGACCAGCAGAAAAAGTTAGTCGACTATAATATGTATTAGTCGACTAGCAATGTTGGTAAGTCGACTAATGCTTCAACAGTCAAGAAATAGAAAGTTGATATCTTTTCTAGATAGGACTTAGTCGACTATAGACTTATGATAACTCGACTAGCAACTGTATTAGTCGACTATAAGAAGGATTAAGTCGACTAATAAGACTATTTGTGTGTGATCAAGGCTTTTAACTAATATCTAATAATACACAAAAATAGCAAAAACTACATTTGTTATCATTAAAATAAGTTCCAACAATGTTAACTCATTATATTCAAACTCAACAACAAGTGCAAGCTACACTTAAATCATCAAAACTATACAACAGTAAGAATGGAGTAAAGTAATGTTAACTTATTAGAGAGTTAGGATGTTAGAGTGTTAGAATCCATCATCATGAGCCATCAATGGCTCTTGCAAGAGTAAGGCCAAGTAGAGGCTATTAGATTCATATGGATTATCAAGTAAAAAGTTAGCAAGTTAGTGGTTTGTAGTTAGTAGTTAGTTGCCATGAGAGAAATTAGCTAAGCATATAAAAGGAGTTGGAGAGAAGAAAATAAAGAGAGGTAAAGAGAGAACCTTTCATAGATTATCACCTTCCATTATAAGCACTCTTACTTTCCAACCCCGTACCACTCTCTTTCCTATTACAAGATCTACAAGAAATGAAAAATACAAAGAAGAAGAAGAAGAAAAACAACTAACCTAAATTACCCTAAAATCACAACATGGAGAAGAAAACCCTATAAACTATCTGTTGGCCCGAAGGCCTTCCCCTCTAGTTTTGATGATGATTAACTCATGTAGTTATGTTTACTAATATTCTTGTATTTTTAGTCTCAGATCTTTAATCAAGATATTAGTTGGTGATTAGCTTCAACAAAGGAGTTTTTGGAGCTTTCATAGTGATTCCGGTGCCCGAGCTTCAAGATCACTCATTTGCACTCGGTAGATCAAGTTTTTGGAACCAAGCCGACTTGAAGATGGAAGATCATCAAGAAGACTTAGGTATCCTACTTTAGTTTAGTGTGTTTAGATCCATTTGTAAAGATAAGAATAGTTGATATGCTCAAGTGCACAACACACACGTTTTATGTTTGGATATTGGTTTTTCGGATTTGGTTTAACCAATATTTGTTTTCATGAATAGTTGATCAAAATAAGTTTACTTAGTTTTTATGTATATTAGATGTGTTCAATATACATACATGCTTCATATCTTAAACAAACTTATTTTGATATGCCTATTCATGAGTTTTAGGAAAAATCAGATTTCCTATTGAAAAATCCAAGTTTGATAAAATACATGTTTGGTTTTTGGTAAAAATGATAAGACACAAAATAGTTTAATATGCTTGATATTTGAGCTAAACTTTTTATCACATATTTATGTATCAATGCAAAATGATAAAACTATTTTTGGAGATTTTTACAAGAGATAAAAGAATTTTTAGAAATATATTTAACTGTTTTTCTGACCCAGTTTCTGACCCAGAACTGTGCTGACAGGTCAGGCCGGTCGACCGGGCGGTCGACCGATGTGCACAGACCTGTGCACGTCTGCTGGCACAGTGGGCCGGTCGGCCGGTCGGCCGACCGGATCAGAGAGCCTTGCTCTCTGTATCTGGGCGGTCGACCGAGCGGTCGACCAGAGCAGAGAAGTCAGCTCTCTGTATCTGGGCGGTCGGCCGTGCGGTCGACCGGATGCCCCAACGGTCACATTTATGACCGTTGGCGATCGACCGGGCGGTCGACCGCAAGCCTGTCAGGCTGCCAGATCAGCCTAACGGCTAGTTTTCTGTTTGGCCTATATAAACCCCATTTCTTTAGGGTTTTGGACAAGATTTTCTAGAGCAAAAATTTCCTCATTCTCTGGTTTTAAAAATAAGTTTTCAAAAGTGTTTAAGTGCCAAAAAGATCAATCTTTATTTGTTTTAGAGTTTTTGGAAAAATCAAAGAAAATAGAAAAATGGGAGATTTGTATTGTTCTTCATTTCTATCTTTTACAAGAGTTTCCCAAGTATTTTTCTTTGAGTTTTTGTTTTCCAAACTCTAGTTTTTCCACACTTGAGCTATATCCTCTATCCTAATCTATTAGGATCTTTGTTTTGTGGAAAAGAGATTGTTTGAGGTTGATTGAGCCTCCAAGTTGTAAACCCTCCTTTACTTGTTGTATCCCTCTTTGTAGAGGTTGATCGGAGTGGTGTTTGATCCCTCTATTGTGAGGTGGAGATTGGTTGTAACCCTCTTCGGTAAAGGTGTTGGTTGTGTTTGGCTACGGGCCTACCCTCGGTTGTGAGGCGGTGTTTGAGAGAGGAGTTTGGTACTCCCTGTTGTAAAAATCCTTCTCGGTGAAGGTTCCCTCGGTGGGAGTCCTCGGTGGACAAGATAGTGGATTAGAAATCCTTCTCGGTGAAGGCGGGGACGTAGAGCTAGGGGCTCGAACCTCAGAACATATCATTGTGTTTGCGTTTGATCCACTTGTCTCTAAACTCTCTCTTTATATTGTGCATAGCATCATTCATTCATTCATATCATATATTGCTTGTGTTGTGCCTTGCATCTTTCATATTGCTATATATCCATTATATTCTGGCTTATTTGTATGTGTGCCTCACTTGTACTTAACCACAAGAGCTTCATATAGCACCTTAACCCATATCTAGGGGAATCAAGAGGAGTTAGTCCAGAGCCCTTCACGGGGAATTCGGCTACACTTGTTGGTTGTACTAAGTGTGTTGCAATTAATTGTTTAAGCTTCCGCATTTAGCGCATTTAGTTTCTAGATTAGCATTATCACCTATTCACCCCCTCT
>JAVJIF010025452.1:0-19825 GCA_038442645.1 Agave tequilana | reverse complement strand
AAATTGATGAAGCCCAAAGCACAAGCCCCTCTATAATACATGGATGCCATACAAACGAATAGAACCAAATAAAGGAGACAAGGTATTAATAGCAAGGAAAAAAAAGAGAATTACAAGATTTCATTTCCCATATAATACCATAATTTCATTTTAAATAATAATCTCTCAATACACAAGTAACAATAATAATTAATAATGATTATAAAAATATAACAATAAATAATAATAATAATGATAGTAAAAATCAATTAATAGATAATAATAATAGTAATAATAATAACAATAAAAGAAAATTGATGAAGCCCAAAGCACAAGCCCCTCTTTCTTTCTTTCCTCATTCTCTCTTTAACTCAGGTCTAAAGCCGAAGCCACACACAACTTTAAGCTTTACAAAAAAGAAGAAAAAATGTTACATTGCTGGGGATCGAACCCAGGTCCCCAGCGTCACAATCCAGAGCCTCTGCCACTTTGCCGCATTGGCAGCAATATGAGTAGTGATCAAATTAATTTTAACCCTTAATATAGAAACCCTTCAACTTCCATCCAAAACAACAATTTTTCCATTTGATTGGGCAATTTACTTGGCTGCTTAAAACATCAAATAAATCACTGAAACTCGACCCACAACTTCTCCAATGTCCCAATTATAACCAGGATTTAATTGGGATATCAGATTGCTTATATCATGAGTCATTCTCCTACGCGAAAAACTCTAAAAATAATCCTAATTTTCTCACTCTCCTCGCATTTCCATCTTCCCAAATCCACCCGAGACGAGATCACCAAAGTGCGGGACATGGACTTGGAGTTCAGATAGAGGGGAAGCGATTCCGATGAGTAGATTTTAAGTTTTGTAATTTTATTTCGTTTAGGCATTTCATTGAACACCTATGTACATGAGTTACTTTCACAAAATTTCATCACAAAACATTACCCAAAAACTAATAAATTACTTCAAAACATCCAGAAACCAATCATATAACTAATATGTTTTTTTGAGAATTTTTGAAATTTTTCTTACCTTAAAATCACCCAAACTCAAGAACCAACCCACTCTTGGCCAAGACTGTCTTGGCCGAGACAAACTCTCGGCCAGCAGCTGTCTGACCGAGACAATTGCTCGACCAGCAAGCTGTCTGGCCAAGGCAAACTCGCGGCCAGGCTCTGCACCGACCAGCAGGGTCTGTGCAGTACAGACCAGACTTGAATGCACCCGACCTGCTTGCACCCAACCCACATATATCCAGACCCGTTAAAAATCCAAACCATTATTGCATCATACATATTACTGTAGCATTCAGACCCATTAAGAAATTTTACTAATTTTAGGCTTATTTAAATTCAAAAAATTAGAAATTAAGCTAATTAATTTTATAAAAATCACAATATATTTCAACTCCTAGATAATTTATTTGGTGACCAAAAATACCTAGAATAACCTAAATTAAAATATTCTTTAAATAATTCTTTTAGTTGTCTAAATTCAATTAAATTGAATGTAGATTCCCAAAAAAATAATAAATTTGATATCCGGTTCGTGGCAAACTCAAGTAGTGTTTTCATCTCTCTTTAAATAAACCATTTTATTATGGCAAATTAATTTATTTTGTAAATTATTTATATAATGTTTAGTTATTTAAATTGCTTATTTAATTTTCTAGCATGTAAAAGTCTCTAAAAAATTGCAAATTTTCATCATTCAATTTCTTCTACAAATGATTAAGTATTTTGCCCTGAATTGTTCACTTTGTACATGTATAAAATTATTAAAATGTTTTAAGTAATTATTAATTCCTACAAATATATTGTTTGAATTATTAATTGTTTGTTCTTTAGAAAATATTTAAAAAACGACCATAATTAGTGAAAATTCCAGAAAAATTAGATTATTAATTTTGAACATTATGTTGACTTTACTTGGAAAATTAGACAAATTATGCATGATCATTACATGATAACAACATAGTTCGTGTTGCTAAAGTTACTGGGAAAAATTTTGTTAACTTGTATACTGGTTATAAATATTGTTATTAACCAAACTCAGTAATCTAGATGACATTGACACTAGTAACTTATACCGAGATGGGAAAATTGAGGTTACAGGTTGTGCAACTGAATGAGGGTTCCACCGCGGGGTTCTCGAAGATGACTGGCATCTCGTCATGTTCATATTATTTATATTATGAGTACCTAGAGGTACATCCTAGTTCAACGTCAGGGGCTTGGGTAGCTGCTCCGGGTGTACAAAACTCATTGAAAATACATATCACCTCTTTACCAGTCAATTTGTAGAACGGGAATGGGCAAGAAGGAAAAGGGAAAGAAATGAGGGTTTTTTAAGGGGATAAGATTAGTTTTTGCTTCAACTTCAAGGAGATCGCTCTCCCACTCGTCACATCACCATGCAGAGATTCAAACACAAAGTAATAATTGCAATGTAAGTTTTAAAATTCTAAAAACAACTGAACTGCCAAAATAATAAGTCTTGACCTTATATAGGTCTCATACAGAAGATAACTCCCATCATAACCAATATGGGATTAAAACAAAAGAGAAAATAAGTCTAAGCCTAAAATAAAGAGGAAAATAGCCTAAACTAAATAAAGAGCCTACTGATTTCAATCAACTCTCCCCGACTTCAAAAAATTCACCGCTCGCAAATGGCAATAGTGTGAATGATGAAGTCGAACCGGAAAGGACTGCATTAACTCCTCAATGGTGGATCTCCTCAACAGTGGTGGCTGCAATGGACGAACTGAAAATCGTTGTGACCCCGTGGAAGTGCGATAACGAGTCAGGTCCTTGATATGGAATACCAGACTGGTCCCAAGATCACGAAAAATATCGAGTTCGTAGGCATTGGAACCAAACCTCCTCAAAACCTTGTATGGACCACTGCGTCGAGTATGAAGCTTTTTCAAAGTTCCCAATGGGAGCCTCTGTAGGTGCACCCTAACCAGCACCTCGTCACCTATTGCGAGGTCTTGCAATCACTTGTGAGACTCTTCAGTAGACTGATAGTTATAATTGTTGATTGTTATATACCTTGTATTTATGATCATGCAACTCATACAAATGTGGTCCATATGGCTTAACTGTGATAATGGGTGGGATACATAGGGGTAGAGAGAGAAGGCCGACAGAATTCTTAGACCTGATAGTAGACTCATCAATAGGAAACTCAGGCGAAAAGTGGGGTCTACTCACTAGGTAACATGGTGCCTTGATGTTCTTGTCGGTGATTGTTTCCTTATTGTTATTCCCTATATTCGACTTGGGTTTGATAAGTGTTAGACCTACCCAAACTGGTTACATCCAAGTCATACAACCAAGACCTACCCAATAAAATGTGTGCAGCATCTATGTTTAAGACACCACACCAAATACGATCCTCATAACTAGACATGTGGATAGGGACCTAACAACGTTGGGTAATAAATTGAGCAGTCTTGTTAACCTAATTCACATTGTATGCGTGGGGATGTGGTGCAACCTTGAAATTTATCTTCTAAAAAGCCATCTTGGCAATAATGTTTGCAC
The DNA here is from genome assembly GCA_038442645.1 of Agave tequilana. Lineage (NCBI taxonomy): Eukaryota > Viridiplantae > Streptophyta > Magnoliopsida > Asparagales > Asparagaceae > Agave > Agave tequilana. The sequence goes on along the minus strand of JAVJIF010025452.1, from coordinate 16,285 downwards.
AATTACCCTCATTTATCAACTTATAATTTTTCCCCTCATGTGTAACATAGGTATGGAACTCACTAGACCTACACTAGTCCTCATCTCTAACAGTTGTGTGTGAACACTTAACTACACTTAATTGGATGTTGAAAACCCTAACATCGTCATCAGAATCAGTCGCACTACCAATGGGTCAATAGACTGTCTCGATCTCATCATCAGCCTACCTAACTAGAAGATTCCTAGAGGGATACTGTGCAGCAACTTGATCATAACCTTAATACTTAAAACATTGACTACCTTCAGCATTCTTAAAAGATTCACCTATTACAGACTTGTCCTTACGGTCTCTAGTGGTGTGAGTGTTTGGGCTAAATTGCTCCCGGCTTTATGAATGACCCTACGCTTTAAAAAAATCTGAGAGAAATTTTTATGTCTTGAGCTAGCTGATTGGCTTGCTCAAGGGTCTCTATCTTATAAGAGTAAATGAACATTACTCGTTGGATGTCTGACCTCAGCCCAGAACGATACCGAGACATAGCTTGGTAGGAGTCTTTTGCACCTCACAACGTAGGATTAGGTCGTCAAATTCGATAGTGTAATTCTTAATTGAACTGCTACTCTGGCGAAGGTTGTACAGTTTGTCTAACAGGCAATATTTATAGGAATTGAGAAGATATTTCTCCTTAAATTTCTGTTTCATTTCCTCCCAAAACTCTATGAAAGCCCCACGCCTCGTGTACTCTCTCTACCGAGGTCCAGTAAATCATAGCTGACCCTGTAAAACTCATCCTAGCAATCAGAATTATACTTTTCTCAATAAACCTATACCAATCAAAGTAGTAATTTAGGCCTGCCATCCAGTCACTAAAAATTTACGGGTTAAGGACACTGTCAAATGTGAGATAATCTATTTTAATCCTACGGATTATATCATCTTCACCATCCCTACGTCGATTTGTGTTCTCTCTCTCTCCTAGCTCGAGTGTCATCTCTAGAGCTCTCGTCTTTATTTTTATTTTCTAACCCTTTTACTCTAAGTTTTAAGTCTTGAAGCTCTTTAAGGATTAGATCTACTTTACCCACCATATCGAGAAGATGAAGTAATATATTCTACCACTACGAAGGAGCACACACTATCTAAGAATGCAAATGCGATACAGACAATCACCTAAGTGTCACTAGATGCGTGTACTATATGATTAAACAATTTTTTTCTAATAATTCTTAAGATGAATATGCAGAGAATCCTAAAAGTGAATATGCAAACAGGCAGCAGTATAGGCAAATAGCAGCAACTCAACTAACAATCACCATAGATACACAAGAGAGATGCAAAATATCACAATAGTGAGAGGTGAGTTTAAAATGTACCCAAAGGCACTTGAAGTGGCTCCAAACAAGGTCTTCAGGCTGGATCTACTGCCCAAAAGCTGCAAAATATTTCCAGTATCTCCGGGACTCAGCTGCGGATACAACGCTTCAGACAGAACTCGAATTGAACTCCGAACATGCCTGAAAACGACTCTGAATTGCTGTTGTACCCTGTTGTGTGACTCACTGTGCTGTTGTTGGCTGACTCGCTGAGTTGACTAGGTTAGAGTTTAACTGAGTTGACTCGATCGGGTTTGAATCGGGTTAACTCGAACTGAACAGTCAGGCTCAGATCAAATTGGATTGGTCGGGTCAGGTTTGGTTCGATCTGACCTGATTCGATTACTAATGGATCAGACCAACTTTAATATCCAATTAGTTGTGGATTCAAATCCGTTTGTTGACAGGTTTAACTTAAACCCGATAAGCTTTCCTCAACAAGATCTAGGGTTTCGACGCCCTAAAGGTGGCGGTGGTGGAACAACGATGGTGGTAGCACCTGATGGCGATGATGAAGACAGAGTGGATGGGGCTAGAGGGCGGCAGACGGAAGATGATGGTGATGGCAGAGGGAGATCTGACAGCGGCAGCAACAAAAAGGACAAAGGCAGTGAAGATCTGAGAGTTGTCAGCAAGGAAATCGGCTAGGAAATCATAGATGGCAATAATGACGGCGGGTTAGACTGAAGTCGAAGGCGACGATGACACCGGAAGAGCTGGCAGGACGAAGACGAAGGAGGGGAAGATTTCATGTCAACGGTGACGATGAGACTTCAAGGACGAAGATGAGATTTCACGGTCAACAACGACGAAGGAGGGGAAAGATGAGATAGTCGACGCTCAGCGAGTTTGGCGGAGATCCGATCGGCGGTAGCGGGCGATGAATGAGGAGGGAGGGTTGGTGATGAGGGCGTGGTAGCGTGGCGGCAATGGTGGTGGAAGACTGACGGTGAATTTATGTTTTAGGGTTTTGGTGTTGTCGATGTGGGGAAGACGAATGAACATCAACCTTTTTTATTACTTTTCTTTTTCTTTTCTTTTTTTTGATTTTTTTATGCATGTAATGCACACAAATTAGGATAAAGAAGATTTCCAAAGGTTAAAACATCAAGGTTCCATCCCTCCCTCCCTCCAACTTCTGTTTGACGTAAATATAAGAAATAGGTTGGGCAGTGCACAGGGATACATTGTTGAGAAACAGAATGATACCCTATTTCAGTATATACGTACTGATACAGAAACGTGCGTACAACCTACTCATGCACGTATGCACACACGTGCAGATGCGCGCATACACAGATATAAAAAACCCACAAACACAGGAAAACAAATTTACCAAAATCCGAGTATATGGCTATGACAACATCTGAAACAAGTTGTGCAATCAATATTCAATAAATATGACTTTGACCACCACCAACTCTTTTTTATTTATTTATTTAGCAAGTAGCCACTTATGAAAATATAAAAAATATTACTATCAGTCATTCAGTAATTTAAGTACATTTCTTATCTTCTCCTAATCTCTTAACTAATAATCTAAAGATAATTTTCATGTTCCTTTCCACAATGTAGACCAATCTTTCAGGCAGAAAAAGTTTGAACAATGATGTTCCTTGGGTAGCCTGTGATATAAAGCTTTATCATGCCATGTTGCGCTTACAGAAACTCTTGAGATAAAGAAAAGGAAAGTTATAAATCAAAACACAACTAACGACCTAAGAAATTCACATGTTGTTTAACACGATACCACAAAACCAAATCATATTAGATAAATAACCATCAATATATAAGCTGATATTTCTTATTAAACATAAAGATCCCCAAGATATAACAAGACCCAAGCGGATACTGAAACTCATGCTATCTGTCTAGAAGAAACATGTTAAGCAGTCTCAGCTGTAACATAAATATTAGTGATATTACCTTAGCTGAATATAAAATCACATCTCCCTTGTTCAGTTTGAGAGAATGACTGCTACCAAATGATGCAAGATTTAGAGCAGCTCGTGGTTCTGCCTGACACAACATTAAACACAGTCAAGAGATAATTAAAGCTTTTAAGATAAACCTTGTACACAGTACGAATGATTGTGATGCACCATAAATTAACTTACTTGAGAACCAGTTGTAACAATCAACAAATCTTTGGGAGCATAAGCATCAATATCCTCCACTTTCACCTTTACAGATTCGCAGCAGATGAGTTTGTGTAATTACACATAAAATATTATATATATACATATATACGTCGCTGCCTCCACATGTGCACTCTCATAAATGAATCAATCCCATGTATACTTAATCATGAATTACAGTAAGACTAAACTAAAGGGCTTTTTTTGGTTTTGGGGGTTTTTTTTTTTTTTTTTTTTGGTGGGTGGGGGGAGATGGTCCCTTAAATTGGTATAATTTTGATATTAGTCCCTCAAATTTTTTTAATAGCTGTTTAGTCCCAAAAACCATTTAATTAAATGAATATGAATGTGTATTAAATAGGTTTGGGTTACGATTTGATATTAGTCCCTCAAATTTTTAATAGCTGTTTAGTCCCAAAAACCATTGAATTAAATGAATATGAATGTGTATTAAATAGGTTGGGTTACGATTCTCAAATCAAAACCCAAACCCATTGCCTTATTAATTATTATTGAGTCTCCAAGATTTGATGTACCCTAAAGGCGACAGATGATTTCAACAGCGGGAACTCTCACAACCAGATAAGTCATTCTCTTAGCAACGACAACTTCAATAGACAAGGATAAGAGTTTGATGTTTTAGCAAGATTTAACAATGGGCGGTACATATTTGGGCGTCTCCACATGTTGCTTTTAATTGTTAATTGTTATACTTTATTTTGAAAGCATAGATTGTCTTATACTATAACCGTTGGAGTTTTTTCTTCAAAGAATCAAGCGGGAATAAAATATTACAAGAATTAGAAGACAGGCCCACCACCACAATGAGACCCAGAGGGAGGCCAAAGAAGAAGATTACAAAAATGATGAAAAGTAAAGTAAGGAAAGTCTCCATAAGAGTGCAAAAATGCACTAGGTGCAGGGTTAGTGCCATCACAAGAATGGACGTAACGATCAATCCTAGACCAAAACCTGGAAGCTGCAATAAATCAATCATGGTCAAATAACCAAAGATGATGTGTTTTTTGTTTCCCATCTTTGATATTACTAATGCTTAAAATATACATATTTTTAAAGGGGGTTTTTGTAAAGGTAAATAAGATACTATATTACTTTCTAACTACATAAATGCAGGTCGTTTTATGTAAATGATAAATCTTAAGTTCTAAATGCATTATTTTTTAGATCAATTTAGGATTTGTACAGCTTCTTCTAAGCAAAACTTTTAATAAAATGAAGAGAGAGAGAGAGAGAGAGAGAGAGAGAGAGAGAGAGAGAGAGAGAGAACTCTCATTGTTTAGGGAGTTGAGAAAATGATTGGCAAATTTTTGGGAAGATGATCGGTCATTCGGTTTGAGGTGAGTGGTTTGCTACTATTTTTGAAATGGATTCTGAACGTTTTCACCTTTATCACTTGCTACTTTTTGGTATGGTAATTATACGTTAGCTGTATAAATATTTGTGTGTATAGAATTTCTGAATATCATTTTGTTATTAGAATGTTCTCAATTTTCTGTAATATTGTTTGGAATGTTTATAAGTTATACTTTTGCAGAGCATTACTTTAGGCCAAGATATTCCAATACTTGACACTCAAGAGTCTGGTGTTTTATCTTTATTTTGTAAATTAAATCGTTAAACCATCTGCCATTTTGGTCTTTATGGTATTCATAGTACAGGAAATAAACTGTGCCACAGGATTTTAGATTTTTGACATACTCATCCTTTATGGATTTTGGCCTTTATGGCATTATCATAATTTATGGATTTTGGCCTTTATGGCATTGTCATCTTTATGGATTTTGGTTCATGACATTATCATCTTTTCTGGATTTGTCCATATTAGAGTGTGTAAGGGTATTCTTGTATTTTTTTTATTTATTCCTCAACTATATACTATGGGTATTCAAGACAGTTGAGTATTTAAAAAAGTTGAAATTTTGATACTGTAATTGATATTAACATTTTATTTAGAAATTTAATTAATTGTAAATTAGAGATTGTTAATTTGTGATTTGAAATCTTATTATGTTTTGCAAATTTCTCACTTTTTTTATTTTGAATTTGTTGCGCAATTCTATATATAGCTCCAGCCGTCACTGAGATATAGTAGCTTGTTCCATTCACTTTTCAGTTTAGCAGGTGATACTTGGGTTTTAGATTATGTGGGTGGTGTGAAAAAAAAATTTCAAAAAAAATACCTAGAAAATGTTAGATAAGTTTATTTGCTCGAGGTATATGGTTTGCTCATTAGTGTTTGTTCGTAAGAAAAAAAAATTATGTATTTGAAGATTGAGAATATGGGGAGGGAGCAACTGGGAGTTGATTGTAAATTCATATTATGGATTTATTTGTTAAATTGATTAGTTTAGATGGTGGTAACATGCTCACGTATGATGGTGATCAATTAGTAATGTGCCTTAGACCTCAGGTCGGAGGGTTCGGGTCGTATTTCTTAACCTGTGCGACCATCATAAGAGGGCATGGCAAAAACCACTATCTTCTATTTTAATTATTACTCGCTGAAAAACAGAAAACTATCCACACATGGAAAACATCCAGCATAAATTGTTGATAATGATGACAGTGCAAAAACTATGACTCCTAACCATGACTTTTCTATATTCATGCCTGTTAGTAAAAAAAAAAAAAGAAAGAAAAAACAGAATAAATTTATAATGCAGGAACTATAAAATAAATTTCAATTAATAGTTAACCTTAAAAATTATTTTTGATAGAGAAAAACATTCTTAATTTCAAACTTGCCAAAGCGAAATTTAATAGACAAGAAACAGTAAAAAAGGTCTATCCTGTATATATAAAGGTTTAGTTATATTACTAAAGGCCTAAAAACCTTCAGTGAGCAATGAGACAAACTGTTGGAAATAGTGTCATTGTCTCTTAGCATTAATGCAAGATGATCTCATGTTGCTTATCTGGTTAAAAGGGATATCAGGATAGAAGAAAAGGCCATGTTGAAACTACTTGATATCTCTCTCCATATCATTTAGCATTGTAATCTCCTTCCTAATAAAGACTTTTGCATTCAGAAATCATTGTAATGATAAGAAAAGCAATCCAAAATAGGATAAAATACAAGACTGACTCACACAAAAATATACAAGCATACCTCCCATATAAAAGCATGTGTTGATAACATATTTTATTATATCAACAAGGACACCTCATTACGCACATTGCTAATAGTACAGAAGGGATAGAGATAGCTAAGACCATATCACATACCAAGGTTGAAGGATCTATTGGTGCCTTTCCATCCTTGAAAGCAGCATCCAGATAAGTTCTTAGTGACATGCCAACAAATACCTGTTTTATTGCTCAAAGTCAATATCTATCAGCAGGAGAAATTTGGTCTTTCAGAGTTCATCAACAACGACAGAAATGAATGAATGAACTGGCTAGATCTTACCAGTTTACGACCAGTTAAATCGGCGGCAGCTTTCACACTTCCAAGACGATGTATGTTAGAAGCAAACTGTGTTGTGATAACTCTTCCTTTCGCTGCTGAAATATGTTGCAGTAATGAATCTCTTACAACAGACTCACTGATAGATCTTCCAGGAGAAAGCACATTGGTTGAGTCACTCATCATCTGAGCAGTAATCAAAAGAGAGCAGTTCAAACTTTTATCTTCAGTTCCAAGTTGGTATAATATGGAGATAATAGAAAATATATACATAAACATTCAAGAAAAAAAGATTATAAAAACCGGTAACATGTTTCCATCTTGAAGCACCAAGAATTAACTAGAAAAGGAAGTTCACAGAAAACAGAATAGAACTAGATGAACTTGAAACGAAGAGAATACATGATAACTACATCATAGTTCTTAAAGATGTAATCTATACTCTGGTCCATTATAGTAACTCTTGAAACTGGTAAATCAATACTTGTAGGGCCGTAACGTTGATGGAAATGGAGCTGCATAGCTGCAGGTGGTTTGCGTTTCCCACATTCGGTTAGCAATATGGTAAGAGCAAACTGTAAATAGAGCTGCAAATTTTTCCGAAAGGCCAGTAATTGCAGCAAGAAAAGCAGGTGCAGCATATTAAGATCTTTTATTCTCTATACTGCCAATAAAACATATGCACTATGCCATGTCAAGGAAAAAAGAACTAAATTTAATTTGAGTTTTTAGCATATATACACTTATGTTTCTTGAAATTTACATATTTCAACTTGCTTTTTGTATATTTCCCTATTCAAACCTGTGTTATTTTGCACCTATACCCTTCTATCATAGCGTTATCAGACAATTAAAAAACTGAACAGACAGTAATTTTTAATAAATAAATACATTGTTAAGTTAATTTTTAGGATAAAACTATTTAAATTAATATATTTTAGACATGTTAGCAAACATATCTTTTTAATTTACACACTTTCACGGTGTTTCAGCTAAATGGATGCTGAAATGGACAAGTTTAGAATAGATTTGTCCTGTATCTTGCCAAAACTAAGCGGACCACAGTTTGATTCCTTAAAAGTCATTGTTATTCAATTTCTATGCATTCCTAGCCGGTGGAAAGTCATTTCTGCCGAATAATTTTATGTAGGGGAAATATAAAAAAGGCAAGATGAAATATGTAATTTCTCAAAACCATTAAGGTTTTATACACTTGCACCAAATGTTGCATGACGAAACCCAAACAATGGAGCTCTTTCTTGCAAGAAATGCTCCATGCAACAAATGTTGCATAGAACAAATGCAGCAGTTCTATGGCAGCAAACCAACCAGAACAATCTGAATAGGTATGTAGGACCGATATCAATCTCGTCTATATTTCTAGTTAGTTCTTGCATTTCTAAGTCTCTAATTTGTTACCCATGATATCTTTATTCTATGTCAGTATAGTTATGAGGTCAAATAGTACATCCAAATTTCAGTCCAGCAATTGGTACCGTGTTGCTGACTACCAAACTAAGAAATAAATTATAAAACAGCAAATTAGCCTAACATCTTGCATTTATTAAATACTCAGTGTAGCTGGAACTTGCATATCGATTCATTTCCAGAAGAGGTAGGTCGAGAGTATCAATGCATTGAATGAATTCAAGGTGCCAAAATAAGCGACCAGAGCATGGATAGTGGCAGGTCAGCTGTGCATTTGTGATTCAATATATGCTGCATGTAAATGCTGAAAGCAAAATGAACTGGTGCTCCCTAGAAAGTTTGCAATGTGTTTAAGAATTTTCCATATTAGCTAACAGTTTACCCCATAGTAATCAGTTTCATTCTGTGTAATACACAATCCATAACTGGCACGATAAATCCACAATCTCAATCTATATTAAGGTTGGGGTTTGTTGTTCAAGAACTCTACAGCCAATGCCCTCCCATTGCGACTAAAAGAAGCAAAGGCCAAACATAAACCTAAGACATGCAGTAGCCTTCCAAGAGGATAATCCAGAATATAGAATATAGATAAATCAAAGTTCAGAAATATTTGGTGAACTGTATTTCATAATAGCTAGTATCAGCAGTGCACGGGCATAGTGTACTGAAAACAACAAATTATAACAGTTGACAGAGGTTGTACAATCATTGTTCAAATTGTAGAATTGTACATTATCAACGTTATCATATAAGGAATGGATATTGTAATAATACTGGAGTTGTACAGTTGTCAACCATGAAGCACAGACAGTCAGACACGGACACAGGAAATGACACAATCACAAGACATGACAAACTTCTATAAGAGTAAGACACAAGGACATGGATACATACATACAGTATACATATATGTATGCATGCATGTGTATATCTGCATGTGTGTATATATGTATATGCATGCAGAAGTGGTATTAAATCTGATCTGCCTTTGACCCGAGACCGACCTGATTATTAAAAAAGTAGAAGTGCTTGACACATGCTGTTACATGAACCTGACCCAGCTAACCTGATTGTCAGCCAGGTCGGCCCATGATCTATTCAATTTTTAGAAAGATAAACAAGCTCCACAAGGAAGAATTCACCTGCGACATGTAACTTAAATCCCCACTTTATAACCACTCTACACCACTCAGTTTGCTGGCTAAGAAATAGCTTCAGTTATATTTATTGTTATATATAGTAGTATTTGTTAAAAGTTTTAAGACCTGATGGATTTTTGACACTTGAACGGTGCCCACCCCCGACAACACTGAAGGTGCCATCCATGTTACTTGACTAGTAGACCTGGATAGTATACGGTTATACAAAATTTATGAACATATGTTCAGTTTAAGTCGGTCATTCGGGTAAGGAGGTCTAACCCTAAGATCCGATTAGTCAGGCAAGTTACCCAACTCCAACCCGTACTCGATGGCAGGAGACCAAAACCTGAAGATTTTGGGTCAGGTTAGGGTTCAGGTCATCAGGTTGAGAGTGCCACCCATATTTTGTGTGTGTGTGTGTGTGTGTGTGTGTGTGTGTGTGTGTGTGTGTGTGTGTCTCGGAGAGGTTTAAGTGTGTGTGTGCAAGCACACATACATATGCACAAATTCAATCAAACTACCATAACACACAAAACACTAGCATAGGATAAACAAATCTATTCTTTAGAACGTGTCAAATAAGCACCAACATACACGTAAATCAAACTATTATACTATAGATAACACTTTAAGGCGGAAAATAAGTCTAAACATGTATTCAAGCGTAACCCACTATTTTAAACTAGAAAAAATGTTTGAAGTTTCAGTCATGTAGCATTTAATTTAGAGTCACGTTCACCATTTAATTGACATATAATTGTCGAGTTTGTAATTTTTGCCTTTTTGAAAGGCTTGCCTCTTTCTACACACTAACCTTTCAAACTTCAAGTTGTATTTCATTGGATCACTCTTTGAAAGTATATCATTCTGTAGATTTACTAGGCATACTCAGGATATGACAACAGCTACGGGACCTATTGATGGGATCCAATCAAGACTTGGAGAAAGTATCGAGTAAGAAAAGAAATGTTTCAGTTGGATATGATTAGAATTAGGAGTAGTTTTCTTTTTTTATTAGTTTTCTTTTATTTCTTTTAGAAGTCCTTATATTATTAGGAGTATTATTTCTTTTAGGAGTTCTCTTATGATTAAGAGAAAGATACGAGTAGTGCATGTAACTTTTGCCTATAAATATGCTTGTATTATTTTGATTGAGAACATAAAAATATTGAAAATTTTTGAAACAACAAATTGTTTCTTTTAAATATTTGTGTGTGAAGCATAAAGTGAAGAAACAATTCTCCTGGGTGTGAAGCCCTAAACTTGAATCTTTGAGTGCGACGCGTAGAGTGGGTGAGCGACCACCTGGTTGAGAAGCCTGAATCAATCTTTATCTTTCCCCAATTATCCAAACTCTAGATTAATTTATCCCAACCCCACTACAAACTCTAATTCCATCTCCAATCCCATCACAAAACCCTACTTTTTATATTTTGTCCTGCGTCAAATTTGTATCAGAGCTAAATTTCTTGTTTTCCTCCAAAAAGAAAATCCAAAACCTTACATTCATGGTCCATGTAGTCTTGCACCAAAATAAAGTTACTCATCCAAATTCCCCCAAAAATCCCAATAAAATAGAAACGGCATTGTTTATCACCTCCTACCACTCTCTCACCCAAACCAAAAAAAAAGACCTAATCTTCTACTTCTTAGTATCTCGTCGCAAGCCCGCCACTCCTCTCTCAACCTCGCTGCACCGCGAGCTAGCCCTCGGCATTACTCGTCACCTCGCCAGATCTCTCGCGGCGAACCCATCACCACGACGGCACCCATCCGCAGTTAACCTAGTGTCTTTGACTTCGGTCCGACTCTGAGTCACCAATCCAAGCCAGAATCGATCTCGATTTCATGTTGCAACCTCTACGCCATCACCTGCAACCCATCGACACCGACAACTTCTTGCTCCACTCTTGAATCAACCCACCTGTTCCTCCGATCCTTGATGACAGACCAGAGCCCCTCTGCAGCTTCATCGGAGCCCTGACAGCAAACTCCCGACTTCGTCCACCCTCACCGGAGCCCCGCCGGCCCTCTGCATGCTTCATTGTCGGCCCTGAGTTCAGATTGGATCCGATTAGGACTCAGAATCTGACCTGCTTCAAGTCAACAACCCGATCCACAAGCTTCAGATCCGACCCAATTAAAAGCTTCAGATCCAACCCGTAAGCTTCAGATCCAACCCGCAAGCTTGAGCAGTTCAATCCCATTTACAGGTCCAGACTCGTTTTGCAGTCCAGAGATGGTTTTTCAGCTGTTTCTCTTCGTGGAGACTCTTCTACATATCCCAGTGGTACTTGAGCTCAAAATATAGGCAACAGACCCTTCAACATGCCCAGAAGAACCCGAATCGAAAGTGAATTTCTCCACTCAACAGTACATTCTAAACTGATTTGAGTCTTTTCCACTGTTTATTTTTACAAATTTTGTGCGAATTCGTTCAAGTTTATGGTTATTATTGCAATAGTTATTGCCTAAACTTGTGGATGCATCAACAATAGAAAATTGCATATCATTCATTAGAGCTAATTCTAGGAAGCTTTATTTTATTTTTCTCATATAACACATGTTTATAGTCTTTTGAGTCTAGGATTGTTGTGTCAACATCCTGTGTTTGATTGTTTGCATTTGCATTTAGAATAATGCATGCCTCTACATAACAGAAAGAACTATAAATAATACGAATAAACCAACCACCAAAACACGATGAGTTCACGAGTCTAGACACATTGTTTAAAGAAATTTAGACCTTTAGGAAAGAACTAACCAACATTAAGAACCAACAAACCCTTATGTATGACTAGTCAAGTCTCCGTCCAGATAAGTTAGAATTGCGTAACCCCAGGGATCGTAACAATGAGCAAGCGCGAGATGAGAGTCCTAGAAATCACAAGAACGAACGGGATGATTGAGGGATGGCAGTCGACACAGATATCATGAGGATAGAAAGGATGACATTACCCGCAAGGTTAAGATAGAAGCCCCCGCTTTTAACGGTGCCTATAACCCTCAGTTTTTCCCCTACTGGCTATCAGACATAGATTACTGCCTTGAGTGGTATAAAATATCAAAAGAGTGCAAAGTCTGCTTTACTAGAATGAAGTTACAACTTACAAAGGTCAGCCAAGCTTTTTTGGACTTCAGTATAGAGATCTAGAGAGATAGTACAAAGATCCTATAGAAATTTGTGATAAAATGAAAGAAAAGCTTAAGAAGTACATTCCTCTGTCACATAAAGATCATCTCCTAGACCAACTCAAATCTTTCGTCTGGGTAGCATGTCAGTACATGACTACATGACAAAATTTGATCACCTCACCCCCTAATGCGAAGTTAGAGGGGACCCTCGCCATGCATTGTGTAGATTTCGTACAGGCTTGAAGTCTGCATTCAACGAGTCATGCTTGCCAATTCATACCACATAAATTCGCTTCCAGATGCATTCCAACTTAGCACAGGACCTCGAGATTTCCTTTAGGTTCCCATATGAGAGGAGGTTCCCCTCCAAAACTGAGAAGCAGCCTAGGCGTCAGTTTGAGAGATCCACCAAACCTGACACTCCTACTACTAAGGATCCCAAAGGTAAGTTTGTGATAGGTGAGTCATCTCAACTGAGTACTAACGGGTACTAGGTGTTTTAGATATTAGAGTTTTGATCACTTTGTTGCCCAGTGTCCCACTAGGACCCTTCTTATATGAGCATTAGATGAGGACGGCCACGAGCATGTTGAGGAGGTCTATGACCCCAAGAATGGTGCTATTGATGCAGAGGAGGCAATCAGAGCGTTTAGTGTCTGACTAAATGTCGTTAGGTGTCTATCTTCCCGCACCTAGCGATGAAGATTGGTGTAGGTCTAATGTTTTTCATACCTACATCAAACAAAATGACAAACACTATAGAGTGAAGATTGATGGAGGTAGATGTGTGAACATAATCGCTAAATCAATTGTTGAGAGAATGAATTTGAAAGTTGAACCACATCCACAATCATACATCACTTGGGTTGACAAAACTGCACAATTTGTTAGTGCCTATTCAGTTTTCGAGTTACCAAGATCGCATTTGGTGTGACGTCTTAACTAGGGATGTCAACTGGACCGGGTTGGCAACCCGCACGACCTGCTTGGGCATGGACATGGTCGAGTGGTACCCGGACCAGACCCAGCCTAGGTACAGCTCCCCAATGGGTCGGACCCAAGTTTGGGTAAAGCGGCCCATAGCCCAGGCCAGTCGTACATAGCCCGGGCCTAGGCACAGGTTTTGACATGCCCCGCCCGGGCCGACGTGCTTGCCCCAAACGGGTCAAAGAGTCGTTGGGACCAGGTTCGAAGAATCAGCCGTTCCGGTTCCGACTCGGCCGAATTGGAACCAGAACTGCCTTCGTCATTCCAATTCTGTTCTGCGATTCGATGGGTTTCGCTATTTTCAGGCGACTCGGGCGTAACTCTGAGTTGACTCAGCCGATATGGCCTAGTCAACTACGGACTCGGCTTGATTCGGTTGATATAGCCGAGTCAACTCGGAGTTTTACTCGAGTCAAAAATCCGAGTAAAAAAAACGAACTTATCGCGTCGCCGCCATTCACCCGCCTCCAGGTCGTCGCCTCCTTCCGATCTCTCCCCCCCCCTCTCTCCCTTCACTCTCTGAAAGAGATCAGAGGAAGGGAGAGGGGGAGATAGAGATTGGAGGGGAAGGAGAGAGGAGGGAGATCAGAGGGGGAGATGGATCGATCCGAGGCTGGATAGAGAGATCGATCAGAGAGGGGGAGAGAGAGATCAGGGGGAGAGAGTAAAGATGGAGATCTGATCGGTCAGATCTCTCCCTACTCTTATTTTTTTTGGGATTTTCTCATTTTACCCCTTAACTCTTTCCACAGTTTAAAGACTCGGCCGAGTCGGAGACGAGTCGGCCGAGTCGTATCCGTCTGGGCCCGCTCTGAGACGAGTCCGAGTCACGAGTCGGTCGACTCAACTCAGAGGAGACCAACTCGGCCGAGAATCAGAGTTGACTCGGTCGACTCGGCATTATGATGATGATTTTGTGACTCATCACAATTCAATGTGAAAATAACTACATTAGCATGTATTTATGAATGTAGTTTGTGTAATTTACTATATTGTGCATGTATTTTGATATGCTTTTACCGATGACGCTTGTATTTATACTTTTGCTTTATGTTTAGTGTGCTAGGTGATATATTTTGGACATGTTATACATAAATATGGATGTCTACATTTTTTAAGATTTGTCGTGATTTTTTTAGAATTTTTTGAGATTTCTATGTAGCGTTTTGCGCGTATCGCCCAATACCGATCCGAGTCGCCGAGACCGATCCGTCTCAGTGCCCGCCGAGTCAGCGGCCGAGACCGCGACTGCGAACCATGACTCTTTCATATTTATAAATTTACTCTCACTCTATTTAAATTTACCCCCCAAAGCATCATAATTCCCCCAATTCCCCTAAAAAAACTAGTTTTGGACATATGATAAATAAAAATTGACGTTTATATTTTTTTAAGAATTATCGTGATTTTTTCAGAATTTTTTGAGCTTCATATGTAGCGCTTTGCGTGTATCGCCGAACTCTGTTCCGAGACGCCGCGACCGATGTGGAACGTGTCCGTCGAGTCAACAACCGAGACCGCAACTTTGAACCATGGTTGGGACATGTGATATGCGGATCGGGCCGCATATCTAACGGCTCAGAGAGCTGTTGGAAGGGGTTTTGCAAAAAAAAAATTTTGCAAACGCCCCCAACAGTTAATTTAGACGTTGGGGGGCTATTTGCAATTTTTTTGCAAACAACCTCCCAACGAGTAGAATGGGCTTAGGGTAAAAATTTTGCAAAAAACACTGTTCTACCCCTCTATAAATACTCCATCTTCTCTATTCCATTTCATCACAACAAAAATCTCAAAAAATCTCAAAAAATCTCTAAAATTCATAACTACAAGCTCTCTCTCTCTCTCGAGCTCTACAAGCTCTCAATTTCTCAAGCTCTATCTCTCAAGCTCTACAAGATCTCAAGTTCTCAAGCTTTACAAGCTCCCTCGGTAATTATGTTCTTGTAAAATTAAAAATTAGCAAATAAAATGGATGCCCATTCTTCAATAGTAGGCCCTAGTCAAGCTTCTGGCTCTAGATATCATGATAGTTTTAGTGTGAGTAATGAACAGTGGAAAGCTCTTAATTTGCCTTTAGATGACACTCCATAATTAAATTCACAAAATACACAAATTTTAATGCTTCTTCTGAACCTACCACTACTCATACACCTATTAGTTCTCCCGAGGTATCAACTATTTCTACAAATCTTAAATCTGGAGTTTGAAAATATTTTGATAAAGTAACTGTTGATCGACCTAGAAGAACTCAATGCAACTTGTATCCAAATGTTTCATATGCTTTTCCCAAAAATACGAGAAAAGGCCCACTAAGCAGACATATTAAGAGTAAACACTCCGAACATTAAACACGATAAACTCAAGTTAGCACTTTAGGTGCACACTAGGCACTTTTACTTATAATTGTGCTACAGGTAAAACTAATTTAGCTAAATATCTTATTCGGTTTGAACAACCCTTTAGTATGGCTGAAAATGATGTCTTTACAGATTATTTTAGAACCACCAATAATCTGGATTATGAGCCAGTCAGTAAGTGATGTAGGAGACCAAAAAACAAAGCAAGACAAACAAGCCAAAATAACTTGAGCTGTTAACAGCCTTCTTTTAGACTGTCGACAGGCTTCCCAAAAGTAAGGATATGTCAGTTTTCTCCTTGGCTGTCGACAA
>JAVJIF010025451.1:0-10229 GCA_038442645.1 Agave tequilana | reverse complement strand
AAAAAAAAAAAAAAAAATCTGAGATCAGCATTTCATCCAACTTATAAGTTCCTAGTTAGGAATGGCTATAAGGAGCAATAACGTCATTGTGAGATATTCACACCAATTTTGTCTTAAATCTAAGTTATGGAAACAAACAAATGAAATTAATATTAGAGTTTTGAATCTTTTATAGTGTCTTCTTCAATTATATCAGTCATATTTGGACTCTTATCAGCATCATGTATTCTTGATGCAATGGGACATGTCAATCATAGTTTGCTTTGCTTGATATAGCATAGCAATGCATGTGTCAACTTTATAATCTTTCATATGAAAAATTAACCAACTGGTGAAGCTAAATGCCTTCAAGATCGACAAATAAGAAATGCTCAATATAACTGCATGTTCACACATCTAGGAACAATTGATGGAATTGCGTGATGGGTGATTCTCCACCCAATATACAGTAATATGCAAACTTACAAAATGTTGAAATATGCACGGATTTTGTAATCAGCACAAAAAAACACTGCATGGATACTGTAAATGGTTAAAGGAAAACAAAAGGTAACACCAAAATGCATAAGACACATTATTTGCTTTTCTTAACTTATTTGAAATTGAGAGCATTGTGCTACTTCATTGTATGTTCCCAAAAAAAAGTCTTAAGGAATAGTAACGTTGTTGTGAAATATGCGTATATACTTTTGTATTAGATTTTGTCCTTTTGAAGACAACTCTTAACATTCTAAATAAAACCTAAGATACGAAAATAAAATATTATTAGAGTAAAAATTTTGATATATTATGTGTTCCGTTGAACTCTATTAAACAATATTATTCTGTAAGATGTTAGATTGGACTCTATCATTCTTTATCTTTGATAAAGTGGACCATTATATGCCACTCTACTTTGCTTCCTCTAGTGCAACAATAAATGATGATTATTTATTATCTCTCATATGAAAAAATGACCAACTAAGAAGCCAAAAGGACATCAAGTTCTATAAATAAATAAAACCAAACTGACCCAATTTCTCTGCATAGGATTCCATACATCAAAGGACACATATTGTGTTGTGTACGTATCATATTTTTTGAAACGGGTCCCATGACTAATTAAAGGATTTTCACAATAAGTTGATTTCTTCGAGATTGATGGCCGAGATTTTTTCAATATTTTAGGTTATTAAAAAAATTTAAAAAGAGTTTGGTAATCTTAGGGTTTATGAAAGGGGAAAAGGTGGAAATCTCTTTGGAGGCAAAGAGATCAAGGAGAGAAGAGGATCGAGTAGAGGAGGCCATGAATGCTTCTTTGTAGATCGAGCCAAGTAAAGATGCTCGACATCAATCGGTGATTGGTTCGCCATGGGAAAGAGAACTCTTCATCAATGTTTGGGTTTAATCTAGTAAGGTGAGTGTCTGATGTTCACCCTTGTATTGGGAAAAGAAGGTTGGGGTGTGTGATTGCTCTCTTGTACTCCATGATATTATAATATATTTCTCTTAATGCTCGCACCGTGGATGTAGTGTAGGCCTTGTTCGGTCGAACCATGTAAGATTGTGCCTCTTGTAATTTTCTTCTATTTATTTGCTAAAATCTTGTGTGAGCTCAATATCCAATGAAAGGTTTGTGTTCTCACTTCCGCTCAATTCATACAACCCCGGGCAAGGTCACAACATATTGATGGACTTGAATGGCCGGAAACTGAGTTTCCTTATCATTGTCATTGTACCGTTAAGTAATAGCAGTTTATTCAAGTAATAATGACATCATACGTTTCATAGAATGACTTATTCGTTAGAACCTTTGGTGAAAATTCATTGAATCTTTAATCTACTTAAACAACAAAATGAACAATAAATAAGAGAGTTAGATTTGGACTATGAAGGAGGCACATCAAAGAAGTCGTCATAGAGTAGATTAAATCCCTCTTGGTGCACAAGGATATTTGCTCCTCCACTCCTCATATGTAATCACCATCACACAAATCAATCTTGAGAAGACGTGCAAAGACCAATAAGAATACTTCGAACAAGTGAAAAATATTAATCAACAAACACTTGTTTTAAAACACAAGGAAATCAATTCAGATTCTTGGAACTTCATATTTTCTTCTTGAGTTGATAACCAATAGCAGACCTTGAACTTATCCTTCACTGCCTCGTTGAATTATAAGTTACACCTAGAGCATACTTCTCGGAAACCACAAATAACATAAATATAAACATGAGGGAGTTTCGTAGCGTAACATCCCCTGAGTATCAGACATAAGAACATGGTTATGGTTTATTCTATGATATCCACAGAGTAGGTTCCGGTAATCTACTCACAAAAGGTAAATGAAATTACATAACCAAGGTTTAAGAACTCACTTTTGTTCTCCCTTTATCGCTTCTATGGTTTTGGCTATCTTGTTCTATATTTTACTTTCGAACATAATACCAAAATTTGGTAGCTACAAAAAAATTTATTAAATCAAGTTGTTATTTGTTGAAAAAGATGAAAAAGATGTCAACTCCATAGAGCATGTTCAAAGAATCGGCCGAGTCGGAGACGAGTCGGCCGAGTCGTATCCGTCTCAGCCCACTCCGAGACGAGTCCGAGTCACGAGTCGGTCGACTCAACTCAGAGGAGACTGACTAGGCCGAGAATCGGAATTGACTCGGTCGATTCGGCATTATAATGATAATTTTGTGCCTCATCGCAATTCAATGTGGAAATAACTACATTAGCATGTATTTATGAATGTAGTTTGTTCAATTTACTATATTGTGCATGTATTTTGATATGCTTCTACCGACGACGCGTGTATTTATACTTTCGCTTTATGTTTAGTGTGCTAGGTGATATATTTTAGACATGTGATACATAAATATGGATGTCTACATTTTTTAAGATTTATCGTGATTTTTTCAGAATTTTTTAGCTTTCTATGTAGCGTTTTGCGCGTATCGCCCGATATCGATCCGAGTCACCGAGACCGATCCGTCTCAGTGCCCGCCGAGTCGGCGGCCGAGACCGCGACTGTGAACCATGCCATAGAGGCTTGCTTTGAACGCAAGCTAGATGTTGATCCCACAGGATGCTATTCGAAGCTGATGATGAAAAACTTGAGCAACAATCTTTATGACATGCAATATGAGATATCCTTGGTCATTTGTCACGTGTCATATGTAGCATGGGATAACAGGTGGTGGAGATCAAATTCCTAGTCACTCGTCATGCGTTACGTGCAATATCGGATACGAGCTGGTGTTAGAATAAGACCCTTAATCAATTATCATGTATCACGTGCAATACGAGATACTAGCCAGTGGACCAGAGTCAGAGCCAGGGTGCATGCGGCGCCCCCCCAAGCTTCTAATATTTCCCGCAAAGGGGGCAAATTTTTAGAGGAATCACTTTGTAACCGCCACCCATGTTTGCATAACAGAGAAAAAAGGGAAAAGAAAGAAAAGGAAAGAAAAGAAAAGGGAAAAATAAAAACAGAACAATAACTACACACCTAAAATTTAAGAATTTAAGATAGATCACTTATTTAATTTTCTCTATATACTTAAATTTTGAAAAAAAAAACTAAAAGAAAGATACACTTTCCAATAAAGAAATTATCTCGATATTTGTAAGATCCTTTCTCTCCTTTCAAACTTAACTTCTATTTTTATGAATCTTTTCTAATTATCCTAATAAAATAAAGGTTCTAGCTGAATACACAGTTAGAAAAATAATTAAATAACCCAAAATACAACATGAATAAATTATCTTGCATTTATACCTTATTTCATGTTTGTCCTTGTCACTTTTTTGAAGATAGCAGCTCATTTCAAAGAGGCTATTGAACTATTAAAGAGAAGAGAATTGTTATTCTTTATGAATGTACGAGTTAAAGGAAGAACTAATATTAAGATATATAATTGATTTTTTTATTTGTCTAATTATTTTAATCTAGTATAATCATTCAAAATTAACCTTGCATTGATCCTGTCCGAATTACTTATTATATATAAGTTTAAAAATATTATGTACATTATTACAACTTAATATGTTTTGAAAGAAAAATGATGACAACTTAATTGAATATAAATTTTGAAGTAAGCATACATATTATTCAATTTTTGTGTGTCATCTTTTTAAAAGTTAAAAATGAAGAAAATAATGTAAGTGCATATCCTCATAGACGCCCCCAAACTTAAAATCTGGATCCGTCCCTTTAGTGGACAACCAGATCTCTAGTCACTTGTCAGTATCACGCATATTATAAGATACCAACAACTGCTGAATTACATCTCTAATACCAACTGATAAAAAATTAGATCCATACATGTTATGTCTCACGTGCAGTACAAAATACCAGCCAGTGAAGAATCAATCTCTAATCTTCTATCACGTGCACTAACAATATGAGATACTGCTTTAAAGCATCTCGATAACCCAAATCATCTGAAGGGGAGCAAGTGCAAGTCAGGTTTGGTTAGGCTTTAGAGAGCAACAAGGAAAAAATTCGACTTTGCAATAAGGGTTAGTTCTGGGTCCAAAAATAAATCGGATACCAAATCAGAGAGGGTGTAGGAGATAGATAAAATTAGAGATATTGTGGTCAAGATGCTTGGGCCAGAGCATGATCATTGCATGGCTAGAGCTTGGATGGAGTTTCATCGGCAGGAAGGGGTGCAATCTAGTGGACCACAAGAGCAAATATTACTTGGCCGGTCACTGGAGAGAAGCGGCATGGCTGAGAGTTGTGGTTGCGCGAACTAGAGAGAGTATGGCTTAGTCTTGCGCATCTGAGCGCATGTGGCTAAATAAGTCACACTGGTTGTAAATGGCGTGGTGAGGTTCTTTAGTTACACGAGGTAGAGCGTGCATGGCTAGGTTAGTCATGTTGGCTGGAGTGTGCACCGATGAGTTGATCGCAAGGGCTATAGAGTGTATAGCTAAGGTGCGTGTGGTGCAGTAGGTTGCACGAGCCAAAATGTGTGACTCAATTGGTTGTGCAAATCGTAGTTTTCGAGACTAAGCGCTCATGATTGGATCACGTACAAGCACGAGCCCCAATACAATTGGACAAGGCAAATTCAGGAACTTCATTGCTTATGGCCAGAAGAATTCACAAGCCATAACACTGGTGGCCAGCAACAAGATCTAGGCGTTACATGCGTACATGGAGCTGAACGCGGATGCACGGGTTCGATGAAAAATAGGTCATGTCAATTCATGATTAGTGCTTGTGTTCGGGAGCAAGATCTAGACGAAACGGTAATCTAGGGAGTTGAACAAGGACAGTGCAAGTCATTGCAAGGTGAGTCAGGTCAATTCATGATTTCCAGACATGGATATTGCGATTGATCAAAAATTGTCGGCTCACTTGAAATCATGAAGTCCCAATATGAAGTCGCGACTGCAATCTTACTTGAATTTGGCCATTGCAGATATGGAAATGAAGCATGGATGTGGAAGTCGTGAGGTGATAGTCGAGGAAGGCTAGGAAGAAAACTTTGATGATGCGCAATACGAAGAGTGACCTGGCGCTAGGCACACTTTGTATGAGAGCTTCCCATCACAAGCTCGTGGGTCGTGTGAGAATGACAACCAAAGATTTTTTTTTTTTTTAAATGACAACCAGAATTTTTAAAGGGGTGACTCTAATAACATGTTAATGCAGTTGACGAGTTGAATTCATTTATTACTGATGAAGGCAATTCCTAAAAATATGTAGATACATTATTGCATAATTTGAAAACTCAAGAAAAATAGAATGTCCTAAATAAGATATATCCAACTCAAAATAAATTCTAGTCCTAAACCTAATAGTGTTCCTTAACATGCATACTAAGGTAGAAGCAAAACCAAGTATTAAGTAAATTAGACCTCGACGGTCCTTGCTTCATTCCAAAACTTTAAAGAGCGATGTGTTGGTGTGCGTGCTCTACGCATACTTGGTTGGACCGTCAGTAGAAGACATGTAGACTAGATAGAGCTAGTCAGTTGGAGAGCCAGTGTTGGCTCGTGAGGAAGTCTTCGTGAGGTCATGAAGTTGAGGAGTAGAAGCCATGTTGGTGATCGACATGTATAGAAATTCTCCTATGGTGAAGTGCAGGGAAGACATGTGCGATTTTCCAGGGACTGCTGAGCTACAGACTCCAAACCGAGATCGTGTGTTGATTTCGCCGAGATCGTGTGTCGATTTCGACCGGTGCGCGCAAGCCGAGATCGTGTGTCGATTTCGCCGAGATCGTGTGTCGATTTCGCCAGGTGATGAACTGGGGTTCGTTAGAGATCGGCTCAGATTTTAAGAAAAATCTTCGCCGAGGTGGAGAATTATTGGAAAGAGAGAGTTTATTGATGGGGAAGTCGATAAGGATCGTCGAGGGGTCGTCGAGTGATCGCCGAGGAAGTCGACGACGAAGACGAAGGAAAACAGCAACAGAAAACAAGCCAACAGCAGCAGGTGCAGGGTGGCCGGTCGACCGGCTCGGTCGACCGGCGTGCACAACGTGCACAAGGAAAGAGCTCGGTCGACCGCCCGGTCGACCGACTGAAAGTACCCAACTCTCTGTTGGGCTCCCGGTCGACCGACCGGTCGACCGGAGGAAGGGTCGGTCTACCGCCGGTCGACCGACAAGCGGGGTGCGGGCTGCGAGTGCAGATTCGGAAATCTGCTTGTATTTAAGGGTTGGCTGTTTTCTAGGGTTTGTATCTTGTTGAATATCCTTGAGAAGGAAAAGGCTGGAGCTCTCTTGCATTCAAAGAGGCTGCTAGCAATTGTAATCTTCTTCCAAGTAAATTAATCTCTCTTCTGATTGCCCGAGGACGTAGGCGTTGAGACCGAACCTCGTTAAATTGGTTGTTTGCGTGTGTTCTTTTCTCTGGTGATTGTTTTGTGCTGTCGTGGGATAGTTCTCTGTGCTTGAGAGATTTGTGAGATCCTCAATAGGTTATTGTCACCGGCACAACACTTTGTAGATTACACTTTTTGCATGTGTTCAGTTATAAACCCTCCTCCCTCATAACACATTTTCCATGTGCTCTGTTAGAAAACTAAAATTTGCACATCCATTTATGAAACTTAGAAGGATTAAAGTTTTACTTTTCACACGCACAAAAATAAAAGGCCTTCAAATAAAACCATTTGCATAGCATTCCAATCTAAATGATATGAAAAATCAAATTTTCAATACACACACTCTTCAAATACTTCAAATATTACTTCTGAGATCTACCCATCAAAATTTTCCCTGGCATAAACACACTTAAATTAGAAGTTAATAGTAATTGTCCATGTATGAATGTAGTTTTTTTTCAGTCAACGTGCATTGCACCTGAACGGCCTAGTAATTAGTCAAGCCATAAAAATTCTCGCTTATTAATTACTGTAAAAGAATCTTTTTGCAAAATTTCTAAAAAAAAAAAAAAAAGCAATTTCGAGGGAAGCACAAAAACCAAACAAGTAAATGAAGTAAACCAAAAGGAAGAAAGAGTAAGAAAAGAAGGGATCCGCTCACCCCTGCCGAGTTCCAGTCCTCCGCCTCCGAGCTGAAAAAAAATCTATCCATTCCCCGACCGCGGGGCCCACAGGAGTCGACAGGATCTGCTCGAAGAAACCAACGCCAAAAGTTGGCGGAAGTTCAAGGGCCCGCCGCGACGAGCGAGAGCGGTGCGGTGCTCCGCCTTAGCGAGCTTCGAAGGGGAGCATCCGACGGGGGTCTTTTCTGGAATTTGGAAAAGTTGGAGGGGGCTTTTTGAGAAGATTTCGGTGCTTCTCCTCCACTCGCTGTAGCTGGCTATTCTTTTTTTCTTTTTTTTTCCATCTGCCCTCGAATCTCGCGCTCTAAACAACGGGCAAATGAGTAAGAGCAAGGACAAATTTTTTGAAACAATCTTTAGTCTAAAAAAAATAATAATAATAAATTCATTTCAAAAATAATTGTAAAGACAGACATCCTCTGTCATGTCGGCGCCACTTTAGAATGGTGGTTTATAAGCCAGACTATATTTTTTTGCTGCCTTGACAAGGTCGGACAAAGTTCCAAAAATAATTCGGCCTTGGCAAGGCCGTACTTTAAAACAAGAAGTCCGACCTTATCAAGGTCGAACTTTTAGCCTCCAACAAATTTCAGAAAGCTGATGACTGATGGCATGCAAGATTTTTTTTTTTTTTTTTTTTTTGCGGGGGTTAAGTGATAGGAGTCGAGCCTTGTCAAGGCCGGACTTCTATAAATCTGTGCAGATAAGTCCGGCCTTGTCAAGGCCTGACATTTTAATAATCCAATTTCTAACTCCGGCCTTTCAAAGACCGGATCTCTGTGAACCAACTCCCCTCACCGCGCTTGAGCCCACAGCCGATGTGGCGCAGACATGGTGCCAACGTGGCAGAAGGAGGTCTATTTTTACAATTATTTTTGGAATGAGTTTATTTTATACCTATTTTTAAAATAAAGATTATTCAAAAATTTGTCCTAAAATCAACTCCAAGGCTGCTCCTATTTTAGAGAGCAATATCTACCTTGCTCCCTCATTTCCTATTTTTAGAGATACATATGGCTCTCTGTTATAGGAGCAAGGTCCAAGCTCTTTAAATATAGAAAATCAAATGACTCCTTATATTATATTTACTAGTATACCATTTATCGGCGGCGGAGTAGAAGAGTGGAGGAGGAAGAAGAAGGGAAGGTGGAGGAGGAAGAAGAAGGTTTTGAGGAGGAGGAGGAGGAGGGGAAAGAGGTGGAGGAAGGAGGGGGTGGCGGCTGACAACGTTCTATCTGCTCTCGCTCTCTCTCGCAAAGGGATCACGAGAGAAAACCTCTCTTTGATCGGTTTGATTATTATTTTAATCTATTACAAATTGCTTTTAAAGGTAACAAAAGTGTGCTTTGCCAAATTGACTTTGATAATAATAATAAAATATAAAAAATAGCTCAAATTTAGAGAGCTCCCTTAGAACATAAAGTAAATAAGGAGCTCTCTAAACTAATATTCCCCTTAAAATAGCTCAAATTTAAAGAGTCGAGCACTGATATTATCTCCCCTGTTTTTTTACTCCTCTCTATAAATTACTAAGTTTAGCTTAAACACGTTGCTAGCTAAGAGCTAATGACTTAAGAATTGATGTCATCTTTTACTCAAAGATGTCTTTATTTTTAGCTAATATTTTGTACTAAATAAGAAGAAATTTCTTTACGCTATTCAACTGATGTGAGAAAAGATGGGGAAAAAAACTATATAATGAGTTTCTAGAATTGTAACCTTGGGCAAAAGTTGGAAGCAGATGTCAAAGGAAAAATCATCAGTTCTAACGCACTAGTGGCTTGGCCTACTAGTAACACCCCTCTTTCTCAAGAGGAATGTCTCAAGCTCACAGTTGTCGAACGGGTTGTTTAAAAATTGATAGTTTAACTCGGTAATCCTCATATTTTAACTTTTTTTTCTCATACAAATATTTTCAGACTTTATAATTGTGACAACCATATGGATTTGCCCATTGTTTGATCGACTTTGAACAACTGGAGTGCTGAGGTGACAAGTAATTTATGAGATTTTGGGGGCGCTCAAATTCAATCCAAGTGACACATTTTGGTCTGTTGTTGAGTTGGGTTGTCCAAGATGAAAACTCAGGAGAGAGCGTTTGGTTGCAAGGAAGTGGGCAGAAGTAAGAAAATAGAGAAGTATACGTGCTCACTTTTCTATATATCCAAACGTCAGAAAAGAAAAATGAGAAAACATTTTTCCTTTTCTCTTTTCCCTTTTACACAATCACTTCCTCATTTTTAGGGTGCTACATTTAATTTTATGGTCATGTAAATCTCATTTGTAATACTTTGTAGCTCAAAACAACTAATTTTGTGATCATGTAAATCTCACTTGCATTCTAATTACAATCTATTTTTTATTTTTCTTAATTAATTTTTATTTTAATATTATTTTGTGGTCAACTCTGTGGTCAAATTTTTCACTTTCACTTGCACGTTACCATTCAAACACCGAAAAAGACATAAATTTTTCAAATCACACTTCCCAATAACATTCAAATACCGAAAAACTCACTAACTAATTTCTAAATTCCAAAGGAAACTATTGCTACTTCCTCACTTCCACCTCTAATCAAACAGCCCCAAAGAGAGAATGCACACATGAACTTTTCACACACACTGTTCTCTCTCAACTCACTGTTTTCAGAAACACAAGATAGGACTAGGACTTACGTGCTTCCCTTTCTCTGCATGTTGTCAAATTAGAGTCTAACTGT
>JAVJIF010025450.1:0-68594 GCA_038442645.1 Agave tequilana | reverse complement strand
GAAGGCGGGGACGTAGAGTTAGGGGCTCGAACCTCGAAACACATCTTGTTGTTTGCGTTTAATCCATTGACTCTAAACTCTCTCTCCTTTATTTGTGTTGTGCATCATTCATATCATTCATATCATATTTGCTTTGTGTCGTGCCTTGCATTATTCCACATTCCTTATCACCTTTATATGCTTGGCTTGTGTTTGTGTGCCTCACTTGTACTTAACCTGAGAGCTTCATATAGCACCTCAACTCTTATTCAGAGGAATCAAGAGGAGTTAGTTCGAGCCCTTCACGTGGATTCGGCTACACTCGTTGGTTTTACTAAGTGTAGTTGCAAATTAGTTTTAATTTCTGCATTTAATTTTTAGATTAGCATTATCACCTATTCACCCCCCTCTAGGTGATTTCACAAGGTGGATAAGGAGGACAAGTTGGTTGAAAAATTGGACTCGGGGGAGGTGAACCCCATTGACTCTGTGAAGAGTTGAAATTATTTTGGAAATTATGGCCATAAGATTGGAGGCATGGGTTATTAATTCGTATAAGACCAATCCAGCACGCTAGATTGCTTGAGTTATGATATGCCGGTTGGTATATCCGAAAAAGAGGTCGGGGTGTAATATGGATTACCATTAAAATTGAAAAAATTATTGTTATAAAGCCATATCATACAGGAAATGTCAAACACAACAAAGAAATAACAAGAAAAAAACAAACAAAAAAGAAAAAATCTAACCTTATTAGGGGAAACTTAGACATAGACGACTCCTACACTGTTTAGACAGTCCACGGGGGATATATGTTGAATCTGCCCATCGGCCATTAGGGGCAAGATTGGTGGAGGTATCCGCGTAAAAGCGACGGGCCTAATTAAGCCAAACCACCAGCCTTCAGAGTTTCGCCCCTCAATCCCAACCTTAGTCACCGATTTGGCAGAGTCAGATTCAAATCAACTTCTCTCTGAGATCAGTCCCCTATTTGAGTCCGAGATGTCCCTAGCCAACGTCTACTCAGTTTTAGTTAGGCTTAGGTTAGTGAGTGAGGAGATTATTTGTAGGCTAAGGGAGGGTATGACTTCCCCACCTTATCTTGTTTATAGGACAAGCCCTTAAATCAATTTAGTGCAGTGTACAAGTAGATAGAAAAAGTAACACTCAAGCAATATTTCATAATAAATGAGTCTTATACTAAATGCTATGCACACATACCTTGGTTTCAGCCTCTTCACAGTAAATAGAAAATGTAATGAATAGACACGTGCCTAAATACAAAGTCTAAATCATTTTTAGCATTTACAATTAACTTTTTACTGTTGTGTTAGAAATGTATATACAGTGAGTCAAACAAGAAAATAAATGCTATTATGCAATTTAGCCACCTGCAGAAAATACATGGTTAGTAGTTCACTCAAATTGCCACAGGAATATGCAATCTGAGGGCTCTGACTCTTCTTTCTTGAGCAGGGCCAGGCCACTTATATGTCCACTGCAGCAACAAATTTCTTGTTGTTGAATCTGTACACCAAGATCAAAGAAGAAAGTTAGCCAAAATGTAAACTAAAAAAGAATTACTTACAGTCCCTCCCGGCAACGGCACCAAAATTTGATTGCGGCTTTACCTGCACACATATACAAAATTTTTAGAAATACAAAATAGAAGTGCAAAATGCTCATTCTACGCAATAACAAGTGCTATGCGGGTCGTGATCCACAAGGAGGGACTAGCGATGGAAGCTTTTTTAATAAGTTCTCTTTTAAGTTTACAAAGTATGGTTAGATCTTCTTTTAATTCTTTAAAGAAAAGGAAAATAAGTTTAAAGTCAAGTTAAGAAGAAGTGGTAGAATGATAAGTGGAGAAAATGAAGTGATATGTACAAAGAAATTGAAAACGAGTAAAAGAGATTTGAAAGATTATGGTGTTGGTAATTTACACTAAAAGTTAAAAGAAAGAAATTAAAAATAATTACTTACCTCCTTGACCAAAAGCTTACCTTAAATCTTTGGCAACGATGTTACCTGAAGTGGAGGTAATCAGCGCATACCCTAAGAGTTGATTCTCGTCTCTTTCCATTACATCATCAAGATAAAACAAGCATGAAATGATGCAGACTAAGACTAAAATCCATCATCATGTGCTATTGGTGGCATTAGCAAAGGCAAGACTCTTTTGATGCTATAAAAACTCACTTGGATAGCAATTGGTACAAGAAAGAGAGAAGTAGAAAAGAGAAGAAGAAGAACACAAAATAAAGTACATAAAAAAGGGTAACTATAGATTCGATTTTAAACTATAAGAGAAAAGGAAATACTTACACCGGTGTCACTCTCAGCACAAGCTTCATTCTCATTCTCCTCTGAAACTCTAATCTCCTCTAAATTACATAAATGAAAACTGAAAATTACATAAAAGAAAAATAAAAGGCTACACTAAAAGAATGAAAAAGTGGACCAAAATTTATCTCTGCATCATGTCCCCTGTATACTCTGAAAAACCCAGTATTTATAGGCAAAACCCAACAGAGGAGAGCGTACGAAGATAGGGGGAGCAAACGCTCCCCTAACAACCTTAACTTTGCTGCGGAAATGAGGCTTTGGCCACATTTTCGTGGCCTGGGTGTGGCCAAGTGGCCACACCCTGGCCACACCCGGTGGGGTGGTGCCTTTTGGTTTAGCGATCTGACTTTATCTTCAGCTAGATTTTCCGTGTAGGTCCAGAATTGTGATGAAACGACCTTTAATCTTTGGCTTTAACCGATTGATTTTGAAAGATTTATTTTTACCGATTTTAACTTCTCTGATTTGCCCTTATCTGCCCTAACTTTCTGAATTCAAATTAATTCTGAATTAAATGAGAATTTTGAAGGGTTTTGGGCTCGTTTCTCTTTCCTTTCCTTTAGCCATGGGCCTGCATATAAATTAAACAATAGTCAGGATCAAAACAGAGTTTATTATATAATAAGTATGAGAATGATAATAATTATGCAATATTAGCGACTGATCACACATTTATCCTCACTTGATTGAAAATCTCAATTATCTTATCCATGTGTGAATTCTGCTTGTTGTTCTTCAGCCTATTTTGGAATGGTACTGTAAGCTTGTGCACCTGACAGGCTAAATTGTCTTTTTTAGACGTGTCAGATTGGGATGGATTGGAACTAGATGAAGTGAATGCTTGGTGTTGTTGTTGTGCTGAAGGGATTGGTGGCATAGACACTTGATTATACACTTTTTTTCATGACCTCAATGTATGAACAACATTGTATTGATTAAACTGTTGATCCTCAGCCTTATGAACTTGACTAGAGTTCCTAGGGATTGTTACCGGTTGACTAGGTAACGTACTCTTGGGCCTCTCACTTTGTGAATTCGCTAGTTGACTTATTTGAACGTCTAACCTTATTATGGCTTGTGTATTGTTATTCTACAATGTTTGTATGAGGGACTCTTGGTTCCTTATATACCTTTCCATAGTCTTCTCAAATTCAGTCATTCTTTCTTAAGTGGAGAACTTTAGAAGGAAGATTGTGGAGCATGGTTAGGAAAGTTTTGTTGATAATTAGATTGATGATTGAGAGAATTGTGGTGGTAATTGGGTTGATGATTGGAAGAATTATGATTATGATTGGGATGTTGGAAATGCTTAGACCTTGAGTGGTCATTTGGCTTCATGAGAAATTCGGGTGATTTCTCCAGCCAGGATTGTAGTTGAGCGTAAGGCATTTTGGGCCTGGAAAGGCCGCATTCATGGGCTCGGAATACATTGTTGTGCATTGAAAATATGACACTCCTCAAACCATAATTTATGATGACTTGACAGTAAGTACAACCCAGAGTTGAAAATTAGTTTAGGCTGACTTGGTTGACTGGAATTGGCTCCTTTGTTTCTAGATCTTCTATTCTTCTCATTAGGTTGAAAATTTTAGCCTCGGCAGCTATGGATGATTCTATTGAATGAAGGCTTCCTTTTAAAGAGATAGGATTTATGTTCCCATACTTTTCGTGGGTAGTTCTCATTGTAGAATTTTTTCGGCTAGGTTCACAATAAATCCCACCCTTGAGTTGATTTTCATCCTTTTTTAAGAATCCCCTGGCAGATGGTTTCTAAGAGGGTTTTTGTTTTGATAGTCTAAACTGTTATAGAGAATTTGGCATTGTCGCAACTTCTCTATGCCATAATGAGGACTCTGGATAAGGAGGTCTTTGAAGCATTCAAAATACCTCCAAAATGATTCACTAGGTTCTTACTTGAACTACATGATGTTCTTTTTAATGAGAGCGGTCTTGTGAATTGGATAGAGTTTCTTCAATAAGACCTTGATAAACTCATCCCACGATGTGATGGAACCGACCGCTAAGCTGTATAGCCATTTCTTTGCTAAGCTTTTAAGAGCAAATAAGATAATCTCACCTAATAGCATCCATCATCAACAAGGTGAGAGATGAGAGATTTCATCATAAGCATACTTCCTCAAATTCTCTTATGAGAAATACGTATCTTCAGACTCTATGCCATGAAATTTAGGGACTGTATTGATGAACTGAGGTTTAAGCTCAAAATTATTGTCACCAACTGATGGAAGTTGGATGCAAGATGGAAGTGAGATTCTCATGGGGTAGAACCTATCCTACAAAGATATTGGTTGAGCATATCCGGATCTGATTTTGGTTCTTGTTTAGGTGATAAAGTGTTTCTAGTTAACCTAGATGAATTTGGTTCTCTCACCACACTTGTATACAAACTTACTGCCACAAACAAGCTTACCAATCAATAAAAAAAAATTCAACCACGCCTATTTTAAAGAAAACTTGGACCTAGACAACTCCTAATTGGTTGATTGTCTACAGGAGGTATATGCAGATTCTGACCACAAGCTAATCAGCCAGGTCAGGGCAAAATTTGTGGGAGGTATCCGCGCAAAGAGCGACGGACCTAATTAAGCCAAACCACCAGCCTCCGGGGTTTCACCTCTCAATCCCTGTCCGTTGACACCAATTTGACAGAAGTCAAATTCTAACACCTTCCCCCTTAGGATAACCAACTAATGAGTTCGAGATGTCCCTTAGGCCAACGTCTATCAGATTTTAAATTAGGTTTAGGTTGTGCAAGCTTGGAGATGATTTGTGGGCTAAGGAAGGGTAACATTTCCCCACCTTATCTTTTATTAGTTCTGCCTTTAAATTGTTCTAGTGCAAAGTGGGCAAGATATATAAAAGTAGCATTCAACATGCGAGTAATCACTCAAGAATGTTTCCTAAGTTATATGCTATGCATACGTACCTTGTCTCCATCTTTCTTCCACAGTAATTGAAATGAAACGTAATTAGACAAATGCCTAGGAATGCAAGTCTAAATATTTTTAAGACAATTACAATCAATCAATTACTATTGCATTAAAATAGGATTATGAGATAATCAAGTGTAAAACTAGCAATTAAGAAAGCTTATTTTTATAGAGCAATATGTCCTGCAAAAAAGAGTTTTTAGTATCTGATCAGTCACATATATTGCATATACATTGTCATCTTACCATACTTTTTAGCTAATAAATCCTATAATAAGTCTTCTTCTTCTTTGTAAATGTAGGCCCAATTGCTAAACGAAAGAAAGGAGAAACAAGCCCAAAAAGCCTATCAAATTCTGATTTAATTCAGAATAAATTCGAAATCAAGGAATCAGGGCAAATCTTAGCATATCAGAGAGGTTGAAAATCGGTTGAAAGAATCCTCCCAAATCAAGCGGTTGAAGTCAACAATCAAAAGTTGTTTCATCAAATCCTGGAGCAGAACGAGAAAACCAGTAGAAGATATAAGCGAATCACCAACCAGGAGGATCATCCAATTGGGTGTGGCCAACTGGCCACACCAGGGCGCGAAAAAAGCGGCCTAGCGGCGTTTTCACGCTTGGTTGAGTCTGTTGGGGGAGCGTTTGCTCCCCAATCTTCTCACAACCTCGCCCCTCTGGTTTTTCCCTATAAATACCATGTTTAACAGAGAAGAAAGGGGCGAGATTAGGATTAGAATTTTGTTTATTCTTTAAGGATTTAGGCTCTTTGTTAGATAGTGTAAAAGTTGTATTTTATTTTGCAATTTATAGTTCAGTACAAACACCAGTGAGAGAGAGGAATTGAGTGATTGTATTCTGAAGATTGAAGTGACATCAATACAAGAATCAAGCTACCTTTTCTTCCACTCTATTTTATGGTATGTCTTCCTTTAATTACTTGCATTGTTCTTTGTCTTTCATGAGTAGCTAAATTGGTTTTTTGGGCTCACTATTACTCCTCTCTCTGTTCCCTCTTCTTTTCGAATGGTTTTGATGAAATGACCCAATGAATCATTTGCATGCCTAACTTAAGCCTTTCTTCTTGAAAGTGTTCTTGAAGGCACATGAGGATGGGTTTGAATTTTTAACTTCTACCTCTTTTCAAACGTCTCTTGAACTTGTTTTTATCTCATACTTGAACTTCTTGATGATTTAACATTCAACTCAAGATGATTTTCTTAAAGAATAGAATTAACCTTTCCAACCATCTTATGTGTTTTGCTTAAAACTTTCTAGAATCAATCTTATGTTTTGCCTATGATCAAGTTGAGGCATTAAGATTTTCAAGAGAAGAACATATCATTGAGTAGTGAGATAGTGAGCCCAGATTTTCTTCTTCATTAAAAAATAACAAATCACTTTTTAAACTTTATACAAAATTCACCTTTTCCAAAGCCTTCTCCAAAGTTGTAATTTCTCTTTTAATCATCTCCCTTCTTTCCATTCTCTTTTCAATTAAAAAACGAGCACAATTCTTTGTTACTAAACAAAACACCAAAAAGCTTCATCGCATTCCTCCTCGTGGACACGACCCGTTAGCCACAATCTACACGGTAATTTCTTAACTCTTTGATTTCTACAATTAATTTTTGGCGCCGTTGCCGGGGAGGAAACGGTGTATTTATTTTTTAACAAGTTTGGTGTGTTGTTTCAGGGACTTCAAGATTTAGATTTAGTATTCAAGCTTTGCAGGAGAAGCCTTGGTATTCTGTGCCCCTACTCTCGAAAGTAGGAAACAGAATTTCAAGAAATTGCTATTGCAAAAGTTACAATTTTTGTGGGACTATTAAAACTTTTTTTTGCAGGACATATTGCTTGTAAAAATTAAGTTTTTGTGTGCTATATTCTTCCTATATCTATTATTCACAATCCCTTTTTTATCCAATAGTAATTTGAGTGATTGTTAATTGCTTAAAAAACGTTTAGACTTACATTCTAGGCATTTGTCTAATTAAGTTTATTTTACAATTACTGTTGAAGACAGCTGGAGACAAGTACGTATGCATAGCATATAGTTTAGGAAACATTCTTGGGTGATATTTGCTTTGAATGCTACTTTTATATATCTTGCACACTTTGTACAAATCAATTCTAAGGGCAAACCCAAGTCAAGATAAGGTGGGGAAGTCATTATCTTTCCTTAGCCCACAAACCATCTCCAAGCACGCACAACCTAAGCTTAAGTAAAATCTGATAGACGTTAGCCTTAGGGACATCTCGAACTCACTAGGACATTATCCTAAGGGGGAAGGTGTTTGGAATTTGACTCCTGCCAAATCGGTGTCTAGGAAGGGGATTAAGGGCCGAAAGTCCGAAGGTTGGTGGTTACTTAATTAAGGAACATCTTTGACGGATAACCTCCCACCAATCTTGTCCTGACCTGGCTGATTAGCTTGTGGTCAAAGTCTACATTATACCTCCTGTGGACAATCAACCAGTTAGGAGTTGTCTAGTTTAAGGTTACCTTAGACTAGGCTTGATTGTTTTCTCTTCTTGACTATTGGTGACTTGTTGTGATCGTGTTTGTGTATGCAAGTGTGGTCAAGAGACCCTAATTCATCTAAGTTAAATAGAAACACATCACCACTCAAGTTCGAAAAAAGACCAGATTCGGTTATGGATCAACCGACATCTTTGCAGGATAGGTTATATCCCATTAGAACATCACTTCCATCGGTTGGTGAACACAACTTTGAGCTTAAGCCACAGTTCATCAATACACTCTCTAAGTTCCATGGCTTAGAGTCAGAAGATGCTTATTTCTTCATAAGAGAATTTGAGGAAGTATGCTTAATGATGAAAATCCCACACCTTGCAGATG
Source organism: Agave tequilana (assembly GCA_038442645.1). NCBI lineage: Eukaryota > Viridiplantae > Streptophyta > Magnoliopsida > Asparagales > Asparagaceae > Agave > Agave tequilana. Next base: position 60,456 of record JAVJIF010025450.1, on the reverse strand, counting down.
ATGCTATTAGGTTGAGATTTGTCCTATTTGCTCTTAAGGACTTAGCCAAGAAATGGCTCTACAGCTTAGCGGCCGGCTCTATCACATCCTAGGATGGTTTCATCAAGATTTTCTTGAAGAAATTCTATCCAATCCACAAGACCGCTCTCGTTAGGAAAAACATCATGTAGTTCATGTAAGAACTTAGTGAACCGTTTTGGAGGTACTTTGAATGCTTCAAAGACCTCCTTGTCCAATGTCCTCATCATGGAATAGAGAAATAGCGACAATGCTAAATTCTTTATGACGGTTTAGACTACTCGACCAAGACCCTCTTAGAAAGCATATGCCAAGGGGGATTCTTGCAGAAGGATGAGCATGAAGGATGGGATTTATATGAGAATCTAGCCGAAAAGACCATCCAATGGGAACCTACTAGTGAAAGCTCTAGAAATCTAAACTCTATCTCTTCAAAAGGAGGTCTCCATTCGATTGAATCATCAATAGCTAACGAGGCTAAGTTAGCTAACCTTGCGAGAAGACTGGAAGCTTTAGAAACTAAGGAACCAAGTCTAGTCAATTAAGTCAGCCCAAACCAATTTTCAGCTCCGGGTTGTACTTACCGTCAGGCCATGAATCATGTGTTTGAGGACTGTCCTGTATTTCAAGCTCACCAACACTGTTCTGAACCGATGAATGCGGCCTTTTCAAAGCCGAACAATGATCCTTATGCTCCAACGTACAATCCTGGCTGGAGAAATCACCCAAATTTGTCATGGAGCCAACAAAATAATGACCACCCACGGTCAAACCATGCAAGCCACTTCCATCATTCCAATAATTCTTCAATCATCAACCCAACTTTTCAATCACCCTCCAATTCTCCCAACAATTTTTCAAATTATCAACAAAATTTTCCTAACCAAGCTCCACCATCTTCCTTCCAGAATCCTCAACTCGAAAGGAGAATGACTGATTTTGAGAGAAACATGGAAAGGTACATGAAGAACCAAGATTCTCTCATGCAAACAATACAGAGGCTAGAGGGTCAAATGAGCCAGTTAGCCAATTCACAACATGAGAGGCAAAAGGATACCTTGCCTAGTCAACCAATTATAAATCCTGAGAATTCACAACAAGCTCATTTGGTTGAGGATCAATCACTGAATCAATGTAATGTTGTTCATACATTGAGGTCGGGAAAGAAAGTTGATAACCAAGTGTCAACGCCACCTAATCCTAGTCAGCACAATCACACTTCAGCATCCACCTCATCTAATCCCACTTCTCCTAAATTTGATGAATCTGAAAAAGATAAGTCAACCAGTCATGTGCACCGGCCTATAGCACCATTTCCGAATAGGCTGAAAACAACAAGCAAAATCCACACATAGATAAGATAATTGAGATCTTTAATCAAGTGAAGATAAATGTGCCACTTCTTAATGCCATCCAACAAGTCCCATCTTATGCTAAGTTTCTTAAGGATATGTGCACCAAGAAGAGAAAGACTAATGTACCAAAAAAAGTCTTCTTAGCCACTAACATTAGTGAGATACTATCGGGTCCAATCCAACCATTACCTGCACAATAAGACAAGCCAAGATTAGTCGTGCACTTCTTGACTTGGGGGCAAGTATCAACTTGCTTCCATTCTCAGTTTATCAACAACTCAGGTTGGGTGATCTTAGTCCAACTCGAGTCACTATCTAACTGGTTGACCGTTCAGTGAAAGTTTCAAAAGGGAGATTAATGATGTCTTTATCCAGGTTGGGGAGTTTATTTATCCTGTTGATTTCATAGTTCTAGAGACACAACCTATGTCTAACTCCAATCATAGGGCTAAAACTCCTGTTATCCTAGGGCGACCATTCCTTGCTACTGTCAATGCCATGATCAATTGTAAGAATGGGTCCATGAGGTTAACTTTTGGGGACATGACTAGAGAAGTCAATGTCTTCAACCTAGAAAAATAACCTCGTAAGATAAGAGATCAAACATTTCAGGTAAACTTTGTTGAAAATAATTGTGATGAAGAGAGTGAAGATATAGAAGATGAGTCGTTGTTTCTTAATGAATTATTTAAGAATGAATGCGATTACCTGATGAGAAGGCATATGTCGAAGATCCTAATGTTAGAGTACCCTTTAAAAAGGGAAAATTTGATTTGATATCTTCACTTTCGATGAGCCAACCAATAATATGTCGCATGAGGATGTAATTCAAAAACCTCCGATTGACATACTCTTTGAAACCTCTTCGAAGAAGAACTCATGTTTTTGGATGAACCAACTAGGGATCATTTGATTAAGTACACATTTTCACGGGAAAGTGTTGACCTAACCTTTGAGGAAATATATGGAACTGAGTTAGAATTCCTTGGCATTCATGCTGAAGAAGTTCAAACTGAGAAGTGTGGTGGAGATCAATTTTTAAATAATGAATGTAGAAATATGAGGAAAGAAAACCTAAAGAAGTTGAGACTGGGGAGGAAGAGAGCAAAAATGACAGAAAAATTTGCCTCCCCACTATGCCCTATAAAGAGGACCCATTGGAATGACGGAAAGAGAGCTAGAGGGATAAGACCAAAAAAGATCTAGGTATGGAGAAACATGATGTTGTACATATTTTTGTATAATATATGCACCTCTTTTACATTTCATTTCATGCATGTATACATTTCTTTCATACATTGGGGACAATGCATGAGATAAGTGTGGGGGAGGGTTCTAACATGACTCTAAAAAAAAAACAAAATGTTAAAAAAAATTATTATATATATATATATAAACCTTTTTGAAAGGTAAGAACAATATTTTGATGTATTTTTGTAAGAAATTAAGTCAATTTTAAGGAATAGGAAAATCATAATTAGGATTTCTTACACTTGGTCAAAATAAGATGACTTGTTTGATTTTTAGGGTTAGGAAGACAATTTGTGAAAGTAATTTAGTCTTGATATTTATATTGATGAAATATGCACACTAAATACACTTATACACTTAGGGTTTAAAAATAAAGACTCTTATGCCTTATAAACAAAAAGTATATATGTATGAAAAAAACAAATCTAATTATTGATTAGCTAGGTGCTTTGGCCTAAGCAAGCCTTGGTATTTATGCAAAAGATAATTAGATAAGTTTGAATATATATATATATATATATATATATATATATATATATATATATATATATATATATATATATAAACCCTCTGATTAAGCTGGGTATTTGTGCCTCATGGAGCATAAGTATTCACGTCTAAAAGGGTATATTTTATAAATAAAAACCTTAGTTTTGTGGCCTTGTCTGCTCGAGTGTTTAAGTCCTTAGGGATATTTTCTCATCAAGTGCCCTAAAACTGTCCAGTTGGGTGTCACCGGCTAAAAGCTCGTTACATGGGCAGATTAGAAAGCCAAATGAAATTGAGGAATAAATTCCACCAAAAATAAATATAAATAAGGTATAGGAGTTAATGTTAAAAAATCCTTAGTCAACTTCATAGTCACGATAGTGCATACGACTCAGGGTAAATTAATAAGACTAGATGAGAAGTACAATTTGACTCCTTACTTTGATTGATGACATATTTTTGAATAGAGACTGAGTTTCAGAATGAAAATTTGAATTCCTATAACTTATAGATTACTTAAAACCTTACAAATATACTTCAAATATTTTCTCCTTTCAAAATGCTTTCCGAAAATACTAACATTTTTTTTTATTGATTTTGTGGGTCCAATCTACTAAAAACCCTCACAAGACAAAACTCTTCCTCTAGGGTAACCTAGAGGTTTAACGGCTTATTGCACATGCTCAGTGCAATCGAGTGACCTGCGAAAGTGGTCTAATAATTGATTAGAATTAGTCTGATGTTTTGCTCGAGGGCGAGTAAAAGATAAGTGTGGGGGTGTGATCAGTTACATATATTGAATATACATTGTTACCTTACCATACTTTTCAGCTAATAAATCCTATTAATAAGTCTTCTTCTTCTTTGTTAAATGTAGGCCCAATTGCTAAAAGAAAGGAAGGTGAAACAAGCCCAAAAGCCCATCAAATTCTGATTTAATTCAGAATAAATTCAAAATCAAGGATTCAGGGCAAATTTTGGCATATCAGAGAAGTTGAAAACCGGTTGAAAAGAATCTTCCCAAATCAAGCTGTTGAAGTCAACAATCAAAGGCTGTTTTGTCAAATCCTAGAGTAGAAACGAGAAAACTAGTAGAAGATATAGGCGAATCACCAAATCAGGAGGATCATCCAATTGCGTGTGGCCAACTGGCCATACCAGGGCCGCGAAAACGCGGCCCTAGCCGCGTTCTGTGGCTTGGTTGAGTCTATTGGGGGAGCGTTTGCTCCCCCAATCTTCTCACATCCTCGCCCCTCTGGTTTTTCTCTATAAATATCATGTTTAACAGAGAAGAAAGGGGAGAAGACTAGGATTAGAATTTTTGTTTAATCTTTAAGGATTTAGGCTCTTTGTTAGATAATGTAAAAGTTGTATTTTGTTTTATAATTTGTAGTTCAGTACAAACACCAGTGAGAGAGAGGAATTGAGTGATTGTATTCTGAAGATTGAAGTGACATCAATACAAGAATCAAGCTACCTTTCTTCCACTCTATTTTATGGTATGTCTTTCTTCAATTACTTGCATTGTTCTTTATCTTCCATGAGTAGCTAAATCGGTTTTCTGGGCTCACTATTACTCCTCTCTCTGTTCCCTCTTCTTTTTGAATGGTTTCGATGAAATGACCCAATGAATTATTTGCATGCCTAACTTAAGCCTTTCTTCTTGAAAGTATTCTTGAAAGCACATGAGGATGGGTTTGAATTTTTAACTTCTACCTCTTTTCAAAACGTCTCTTGAACTTGTTTTTATCTCATACTTGAACTTCTTGATGATTTAACATTCAACTCAAGACGATTTCTTAAAGAATAGAATTAACCTTTCCAACCATCTTATGTGTTTTGCTTAAAACTTTCTAGAATCAATCTTAAGTTTTGCCTATGATCAAGTTGAGGCATTAAGATTTTCAAGAGAAGAACATATCATTGAGTAGTGAGATAGTGAGCCCAGATTTTTTTCTTCATTAAAAAATAACAAATCACTTTTTAAACTTTATACAAAATTCACCTTTTCCAAAGCCTTCTCCAAAGTTGCAATTTCTCTTTTAATCATCTCCCTTCTTTCCAGTCTCTTTTAAATTAAAAAACGAGCACAATTCTTTGTTACTAAATAAAACACCGAAAAGCTTTCATCGCATTCCTCCTCGTGGACACGACCCGTTAGCCACAAGCTACACGGTAATTTCTTAACTCTTTGATTTCTACAATCATAGTCCCACAAAAAAATTGCTTTTCTGCTGTAAACTCTTGAAATGTTGTTTCCTACTTTCTAGAACAGGGGCACAAGATCACAAGTCTTCTTCTACAATGCTTAAGAACTCAACCTGATTCTTTTAGCCCTGAAACAAAATACCTAATTTGTTAAAAGACAGAATACCGTTCCCTCCCAGGCAACGGTGCAAAAATTGATTGTAAAAATGCGAAGAATTACCATGTAACTTAGGGCCAACAGGTAGTGTCCACGAGGGGGAATGCGATGAAAGCATTTTGATGTTTGTTTTAAAACAAGAATTGGTGTTGGTGTTTTTTTTAGTTGAAAAGAAAATAGAGAGTAAAAAAGTGATTCAAAGAAAAACTAAAAATTTAGGATAGGTTTTGGAGAAGATGATCTTTTAGAAAGTACTTTGAGAGTGATTTTGCTATGATTTAAATTATGAAAAAGCTCTAGGCTCACTAATCTTCTACTCAACTACTTACTTATCTCAAGAATATTTTGGTGCGTCACTTTTATCATAGGTAAAAATGTTTAGTTTCTTTTAATGTTCAAGTAAAATAAATGAGATGATTTCGGTTTAAATGTTAAAGTTTTTTATAACACAATATTAAAATAGAATGTTAAACCATCAAGCGAAGAAGAAAGTATAGAATAAAAATGATTTAGAAATAGTTGTGTTTTAAATATCTAAGTTTAAAAGAGAAACATGCTAATGTACTTTCAAGAATAAAGTTTAACTTAGGCATTATTATGATTCAAGAAAGTTATTTTTTTAAAAAACGATTAAGAGAAAGGAGGTAGAAGAGATTGATTAGTGAGCCTAAAAGATGGTTTAATTACTCATGATAAAGAACAAATAAGAGAATGAAAATAAAACATAGATATACCGAATTGAGTCGAGTTGAATAAGCAAGTTGAATCGCCTTTGATTGTCACTTCAAGAATGAATTACACACTCATTTTTACTCTTCTCTCTTTTTTGGTCTACACTAAAAAGTAAAAATGAGATACAACTTCTTAGAACTATTTAACCATACTCCTAAAACCCTAAAAATGAATAAGAATTTTAATCCTAGTCTTTGGTCCTCTGCCTCTTATGTGTGGGGTATTTATAGGAAAGAAATGGATAGGGGAGATGAGTGGAGAGAAAGGAGAGATGACTATTTCTGAATTTGAATCCTCCCCTTATCTTCAAACTTGATTTGATGTGAAAATTCAATTCTGATCTGCAGCTTGTTGTTGTATTGATTGCTGAATATAACTTATCAATTGATATAATTAGAAATAATAGTCAATATAAGAGTTTTAGCCCTTTAAGTTTTCTTTCTGGATCATTTTGAATCTTTAGATTTGACTTTCAGTAGCAAAAGTTATGATTAAAATACTAAAATATATTCAGTCTGAATTCGAGTCTAAATTGCTTCACCTCATCTGTTGATCTTCTCTCTATCTATTTATCCTTTTGGATTTTGAATTTCAGCTTTAGATTTGTCGATCTATCTTTTTATCCTCAACAAAACCGATAGGGTCTTATTTTAATCCGTTTTTTCTTTTGAATTTGGATGATATTATCTCATATGATATACCCGATCTTCAGATAAGATGGCCTTTAAAACCTCTAGATTAGAATCGATCTCTTTTTTTTAAATTTTTGAATTTAATATGTGTAAATTTGTCAATCTCTTCCTTTTCTTCCTTAATTACATTGAACGCCATTAAACATGAAAATGCATTAAATAACAGAGATTTATTTAAATATAAATGCAGAAATGTGAAACATATGTTATGGAAATATGTATTGCACGTGTACAATCACTGAGCAAAGCAAAAATAAAGTAAGCGAGCAAATAAGCGAACAATCAAACGAAGCTAAGTAGGATGGAGTGAAGCTAACACACAACACTAGACGCCATCACTCTCGGCGTAGTTACCGATCGCAGCGAAGTCACGATAACGTACAACTATCGCTCACGGCGTAACTATACTCGAACAGAGTTAGCAATAAAATATTGAGTGCTAGGCCCGCCTACCAGGCAGAGCCAAAAGACCTGACGGTCTGAAAGCGCTTCTTCTTTTGAGAAAGTGGGTGAAAGCCAAAGGGCCGAGTAAGTACCTGTAGAAGTGTTAGTACCACACGAGTACACATATAAACATGGCTATTACTAGACTATCCATGGAGTGGTGAATCCCGGAAGCTAAGTAAGAGCTCGGAGGCTAACGACCACGAAGGGTCAGTTACGTATGATAATAGACCAGATAACACAACATATACAAGTACAATAATTGAATTACCCTGTTACACACATTTGTCACATCGATACAGCTACATGTCTACAAAATACATCTACACACCCATACCGATACAAATACAACACCAGTACAAATTTACTTGTCCACTTATATAGATACAATTCCACAATACATCCATAAAAATACATAACTCGCAATATAAAAATCACCAGTCGAAGCGGGGAAACCCAGAATTGAGGCGAGAACACTCGCCTAAAAATCTTCAAAAAATCACCATAAATTCAAAATCCCAAGAACACAGCACGTGCCGCCAATATTTATTAAAATATATATTATTTAGAGAGAATAAGAGAGAGGATACAAAGAGGAGAGAGAAATCAAGATAGAGTTAGCAAGAGAGAGAAACAAGGGAGAAAAAAAGAGGGGGCAGGGGGCTGCTGCCCCCTGCAGCTCATAGCCAGGCCAGAGGGCCTGGCCGTGGCCTTGACAGGGTCGGTCATGCCGCCCCCAGTAGCCGATGGCCAGGGGTGGCTGCGCCGGCCACCCCAAGGAGGGGAGGGGAGGTGGAGTGGTGGTGGTTGGTTGGGGGGAGAGAGAGTGAATTGAGGAGTGAAAAAGAATGAGAATGAGAGGGGAGTGAGAATTGAGAGATGGAAATTATGAGGGAGAGGGAGAGAATTTGGGCAGAGGAGAGGGGGTGCTACTCCGTTCGCTTGCCAGGGGAAGAAGGAGAAAAGAAAAGAAGAAGAGAAAGAAAAAGAAGGAAAAGAAAAGAAAAGAAAAGAGAGATATTTTTGAAGGTTTTTTTTTGCATGGTGGAGAAAAAAAAGGAAAAATAAACAGAAAGAGAAAAAAAAAAAGGAGAAAGAAATGAGTGAAGGAGAAAAAAGAGGAAAGGAAGAAAAAGAAAAAGAAGAAAATATTTGGATAAAACTCCGGATCCGGGAAAATACTGAAAACACCGAAAATGCTGAAAAATGAGTAACTTGAAAAGATCTCAAAAAAATTTAAAAAATAGAGAATATTATATTAAAATACATGATAAAATCAGATTTAAGAAATTCAATCACATTTTTAGATTAAAAATCCTAGAACAACGAGCGATATAGGTCGATACCAATCCAGTCAGATTTTGATAAATTCAGAAAAATCTTAAAAAATGTGTTTAGATAGAAAATACAATTCTAAAAAATAATGTGAAAGTAATTTTTAGAAATTTAACTCTATTTGAAAATAAAAAAAAATCTAAGAATCGATCGGCGGCACCGGTCGTTACTGAAGATTTTGTAATTCAATTTAGAAAAATTTCAAAAAAATTATGAAAAATCTAAAATATTTGAAAACAGTGTTTGAAATTGAAATCAATCAAATCTGATTACTAAAAAGATCAAATCAAGCAGTACATTATGTTCGGGTTCCCAGTTTAGACTCGGGCTGACTCTGAGTCCAAGAATCCGGATCAATACAAAATGTTAACATAAATAATCACAAAACAAATAAACATGAAAAGAAATCAATTCAAAATATGATCAAAAGTTAGATCACATATCTATGTATGTATTCTGGGAATGGGATGTTACATAACCGGATATGGATGATCACTTTCTCTAGCTTTTGCTACGAGTCAAATCGTTGGGTCTTGCTGATGAGATTTCCCCCGCTTGCATGTCTTGTTACTAAATATGAACCAATCATGTAACACTTCTAGGAGTTTCTGATGATGTGGAGATATTTAGGTTGTGAATCTGAATTGTTCCAAATATCCTTATTCCTTGTCTCTTTAATTTCAAGGGGTTATATAACCTCACCCCCTCCTCCCCCAACCACACGTCACACTGGTATGAGCTTCAAAGGCCTTATTTTCCTTCCCGTTGTTGAGCTCTTCTTCTTTTTTTTCTTTTCTTTTTGGTTCTTCTCTCTCATTGTCTTCCACAAGGGTATATTACAACTTGGAGTTTCTTCTCTTGGGGCCCCATAACCAGGGTTGGTACCTCTGACCATGGCGGCAAGGAGTGGCAGTGGGGTTTAGAGGGGTCTAATCTTACTAATAACCCTAAGTCGTCAGTACAATACTAAGAGTCTTTCCGGCCTCCCCTCGAACCTTTCGTTTCAAGACCTTTGATTAAGGGGCAGTGGAAATTCTTGAGTATTTGCCCCAGAAAGTTATAAATTATCCATTGTTCACTAACTAGGAACTTTTGAGCAAACTCAAAGAAAAAATGTGGATCATTTGATGAAAACTTATGTAGTTATGTTGACTTCATCATGTGCTTTAGTCCATCGATCATCTCTATACTCTCCAAGTACGGGAAATTTGTATATCTAGGGGTGAGAATGGGTAGGGCCAGCCTACAGTCCAATCGGATTGGCACGAAATATTCAGGCCGGCCGAAAAATTTAGGTTGAACCCCCACCCAAATTAGCCAAACACCCAATTGGGCATGTCAATTTGACCCGAAATAATTTCGTGGGCACTACCCATGGCCCACCCACGGCCCGCCCAATTGACAGCCCGAAATCTGTTGTCTAATCCAAAATATCTCTCTGTCACATCTATCTCTCTCTCGTGCTCTCTCCTCCCCCAAATCGCAGTGAGCCAGTGATTCTCTAAGGCCCTCGCCTCCCTTGTCGAGGTCCTCGCCACTCTTTCTCGTCCTTGCCACTCTCTTGTCCTCACTGCTCTCTGTCATCCTCACCACCCTCGCCGAAACCCACTGAAGGTCTCTCCTCCCTTGTCAAATCCCTCGTCGAATTAAGGTTCTGAGACCTCGCCTCTGTCGCCGAGGTCCTCGCCACTCTCTCATCCTCATCGATCTTTGTCATCCTCGCTGCCCTTACTGAAGACTACCAAAAGACCTCTCCTCTCTTGTCGAAGCCCTCATCCAATTAGGGTTAACTTTGAGGCCCTCTCCTTCCTCGTCCTTGAGCCCTCGCCGCCGATGCCACCACAGGATCCTATCGCGGCCTCAAAGCCTCCTCCTTGTCAACCCTAATTGTCAACCCTCTCCACTAATCAGGTATCAATTCTTCAAATTGTACTAATTTGTGAAGAAATTTTAGGTTTTTTTCTATGTAATTAAATGATCTTTACTATTTCCTTTTACCTTTGTTCTTCAATTAATGCAAGAATCATTGACAAAGTTTAATGTGTTCTTCATCTGTAATTTTTGGCTACACCTTATAACTCATATTTGTTTTTCCAATTTCAATAAAAATTGGAGAATTCAATTGTGCTTATGTGATTATCAATCTCTCTATTAAGCATCCCTACTTATTTTTAATTTTCTACGTGATTATGGATCTGACATCTTTTAAGTTGTACATTTCATATTATAGAACTCAATAGTTTGCAAGATTTTCTTCAAGAGAAATAGCATGCAATTTTTTCCTTATCTTTTCAAAAGCAGTTGCCTTAATATGTTTTGTCTTTTTGTGAAATTTTTTTAGGTTTTTACTATGTAACTAAATTTCTATGCTAGTGTATAATCGAAGATTAATGTTTAGTTTGCTACGCTAGCAATCTTATTCAAATTGCTATTCTTATACCAAGAAATAAAAATGAATTTACATGTGCTCATGAGTAATTGCATGTAAAATACATTTTGTTACTTTAAACACAAGTGCATTTGTATTTTCTGCCAAGACGCAAGCCCATTGGAGTTAATTGAGAGAGCTAATTTTCTCTATTTATAATTTAGTTACATGTCTTGATTATTAATTAATTATGCAAACCTACTCTTAGGATCAAGACTTTCTTCCTTCGTGGCAAAAGCTTCTTCCACTAGCACTCAAGCTACACCGGTTTTATTAAATCTCTCTATAGATAATGAAGCATTGGGTGCTGAAAAAATTATAAGTAATAGCAAGAAAATGTTTCGAGTGTGGAACCATATTACACTTGAGAAGCAACCTGATAGTACATACAATGTAATTTGTAATTATTGTAAATAATCATTAGCTTGTTTGATGCATTGTCACCTTAAATTTGCTTGCAAAGTAACCACATAAAGATATGAAACAAATGTTGGTTGTCAAATCCCTCCACTCTACCTATACCAAGGTCTTTAAATTTGTGCAAGAACTAAGTCGAAAATGTTTAGCAAGGTTTTATTTGTGTCGACCTTCCATTTAAAATAGTAGAGCGTCTTTCATTCATTGCCCTTGTGAAAAATTTGGAACCTCTGTTTCAAAAGGTTGTGCGCCATACTATTATAAATGATTACCTTTCTATATATCAAAAAGAAAAGGAAAACTTCATAGCTTTTTGAAAGATTTGGATTGTCATGTGAGTTTTACCATGCATTTATTGACTTTTACCCAAAAAAATTGGATATTTGGTTCTTACTATGCAATATATTGATCATGGATTTATTTTAAACAAGAAGATTAGGAATTTCAAGAAAGTTTTTTATCCTCATACAAGTTATGCACTAAACGTTGTACTTGAAAATTGCCTTAATAAATGGGATTTGGATTTTAAATTGTGTGTACTCATTGTTAACAATTGTACCATAAATGATACTTTGATACAAACATTTCAAAAGTGATTTTGGTGAGAAATTATCGTTTAATGGTGAACACATACATATAAGACCTTGTGCACATATTTTGAATATTATAATGCAAGATGGAATCAAAGTGATAGACGAGTTTATTGAGCATATTAAGAATCTCATTATCTATATAGTTAGTAGTCCTTCTAGGATGCAAGTTGATGTGTGAATTAGCAAGTGCACCAATCATTTATAAGTAATAAAGTACAGTATCGTGCCCACGAGAATTGATGTGTATTGAGAATGAAACTATTTTTTTAATTTTATTTGATTAATTAATTAAAAAGATGATTTAGAATAAATTACTAACAAGAAACTAAAAGAGTTGATTTTCATAAGAGAAAAGTGTTAGGGCAATTGATTTCAACAAATAGAATCAAATATAAAATTGTGCTTGTACTAGTGAATTCTGACTATTCATGTTAACAATCAAAAGTCTTTAACCTAACTAGTATTCTCTCTCGAGCAACACTAACTCTATTTTCTAATTCAAGAACCTTCAATCTCTTGATCTAGTAGATTTACAAGTTAGAAGAAGTATTAAGTATGATGGATCTTTCTCACATGATTGCAAAACTTTTCCGTCTCAACGTGCCAAGTTGTGACTTCTATTCCTATTATGTTACTGTAATACCCCGTTCCTGGAATACGTACTTAGTTACGTATTCAGATTTTCGATCGTATTTTTTCGATTTGTTTCCTATATTTATTCCGTATTATGAGTTCCTTGTATGATTGTTTTATCTTGGTTGTGGATTCGTGGATTCGGAGTCAGCCCTAGTCTGAACCGAAGACCCGATTATAGTATAGTATTCGAATTGGCCTTTCCGGTGATTAGATTTGACCAATTTCAGTTTCAAATGTTATTTTCCAATATATTAGATTTTCTGTGATTTTCTGGATTTTTCTTGGATTAAATTGAATTTCTTCAAAACCGGTGTCGGCCGGTGCCGCTGACCGATTCCCGGATTTTTAATTCTCAAACTGATTGGAATTTCATGATGGTCCTTTAGACTTTATCTTTTAGAATTGCATTTCCTACCTACATTCTTTTTCTGAGAATTTTATGATTTTATGAAAATTCTTTCTGAGTCGGTAGGTAGCTGATTCCAGGATTTTTAGTTTTAAAACTATGAAGTATTTCTTCAAACGGATTTCACTATTGGTCTTTATATATTATTATTGATTTTTGATAATTATTTCGAGTCGATCCGAGATACTTGAATTTCGGACGATTCTGGCATTTTCCGAACTGATTTCCACATCTTTGACCTTAACCCGGGTATCTGTCTTTTCATCAGTTTCATCTTGAGTCCAAGAGAAAATATCTTCTCTTTATTAATTCCTTTCCTTTTCCTTTTTCTATTTTCCTTTCCTTTTCTCCAAGACAAATGGATTTTTCCAATTTTCCAAATTCCAAAACCCTTTCCAAAATGCCACCTCATTTCCCACCTACCCCATTAAATGCACTTCCCTCTCTCCCCCATGGCCGGCCAAGTGGCCAAGGTGAGGGGCACATCACCTCCTCCTCTTTTGCAAGAACACCCCTTCCTCCTATCCTAATTTCACTCCCTATACAAAATCCCCATCATATATATATTTTCCCTTTACACTTCACTCCATTTTCTTCTCCACTTCAAACAAAAGAGAAAACCCTCTCCAAGTCTCTCCTTCACCTCAACCTAAACCCTAGCTCCAAGAACTCCACCAGATCTTCTCTTCCAGCTCAAGCTTCTGATTTGGAGCTCGGATCGTAGCTCTCTTCGTCGCCAAGGATCGCTTGGGAGCTATTCGTCGACCACCCTCTTCCCGGACTCGTAGAGATTCAATCAAACGGTTCCAAGTGAGTATCCTTACTCACCAAGACATGTTCCCTTCCTAGCATACTTGTATCCCCATATCTTATGCTCACATGTCACAAAAATCACATTTTTACCATCAAGAACAACCCCCAAGTTCTGTTCTGTAAACTGTTCCCCGACCCCTATTAGTCGACTTGACCTAGAACCTAGTCGACTAGAACCCTTAGCTGGAACTTAGCTTTTCTGGAAAACACAGTATTAGTCGACTTACCCCATATATTAGTCGACTAAACCCTTCTGGAAATAAATCTCAACTCTCTGGAAACCACTATTAGTCGACTCCTGAATCCACCTAGTCGACTAACCCTTCCTGAACCAGAAAACCCCAACTTTCTGTATCACAGACTTAGTCGACTTAAGTATCTGTTAGTCGACTTGACTCTTCTATTAGTCGACTACTCCCTTGACCCTAGTCGACTAACATTTCCTGAATCAGAAACCCAACTCTCTGTTACACAGTTTTAGTCGACTGTACCCTACTGTTAGTCGACTAATCCTTCTATTAGTCGACTACTCTCTTGACCTAGTCGACTAACTTTGTCTGATTGTTATAGTTGATTCCTATCTAAACTTTGGATCTTATGCTTGGTTCAGGTATTCGTATATAGTGCTTCATGACTCGTTACTTGGTGTATATTACTTCTAGTTACTCCATAATTCTATGTTTATGCATTGCCCTGTAATTACTTGTTTCATTCTTATACTTGTACCTTGCCGTGATACTATTGCTTCCTTATTTTATAGCATGCGTGGCAGACCCTTTGAGGTCGTTGAACCCTAAGTTGTTTCTATGCTTCCACTTGCCTTATCTTAATACAGCCTTGTCAGTTATCTATTTCCTTTTAACACATGTATATCACATGACACCTAATATGTTATCACCTAACCATGCCACCACCTTACTGGACCCTATAGTTATGTCATGGCTGACCCGGTCTATTATCAATCTATTGTATTGTTTCATTTCCTGTTATACATCACCACCTCGTCGTGCTATCTTTTAAAACCAAGCATGATACACTTGACCGTATGGTTATCTTGTTTACGGGAACCCTGTCTTGTTTTACGGAACTAAGTGCCACACCATACTCGGTGGGGGCCACCTCTAGAATCCACTCCCTCAGAACAAAGTGCCACACTACACGGTGGGGGCCACCTCTTGAATCTGTAGGGCTATCACTGTTATAACTGTTTATTCCCGTAACCAGATAATTATGTTAATAAGCTACAACTTGTATGGGTATGGGAGGAAGTGATGGATGCCGGAATGGTACCTTGCTTATAGTGATGGATATGATATATGCGGCGGAAAGTTGTAGTGGGACTTGGGGCCCACATGATTACATATAGGGGGACTTTGGGCCTCCAAACCGGTCCCAGGTGGTGGGAACCGTTGGACCAACAAACTGGTCCCCGGTGTATGAGTACCACTATAAGAAGCTCTATCAGTTCTCCATCTACTTCCGTTAACAAACCTCGAATAGCTTATATATGGATGTATGTGAGTTGGGATCGATACCGAAACACATACCTAGATATATGGGTTAGGCGAATAATAATAATAATAATAATAGACGTCAGTTATGTTCTCCGTTATAGTTACTGTTATGAGTACCAGCTATGATTCCTGTCTTAGTTCCTGTTATGACTATTATTTACTTGTCGTGATTCCAGTGATGATTCCGGTTATTGGATTATGTCTTTTTCATTTTGATTCATGTCTTCTTGTTATGTATTCTCGTTATGACTATCGTATGATTTGCAACTCTGATTTTATATGCTTGAATTACTGTGGCATGAGATAGAGGTATATAGATGAGGGTTTCCTTGTTTGGATTATTCCCTCGATGTATTAGTCTCATGGGACCGTGACTTAAGCATATACAATCACTTCTGCTTGTAATCAGCTTTACTTGTATTTTCCGTTTTATGATTATGTTAATACCTGTCCTTATATTCCATACTTGTGTCCTAACCCCTATTCTTGTCTCTTAGCCACTTGGCTGCAGCTCATTTATTGTTATATGTCTTGATTCCTTGGATTTGCATATTCAGATTCCGGAGCTTGGATCGAAGTGGAGTTGTCCACCGTAGATCGAGCTCTCCTTAGCGAGCAGGCATCTTAGCTCCAGTTCCTTGCACCTGACTCCTTTTGACTCACGGGATCTTCATCCTACTCGTGAGCATTTTGTCTTCTTATTGTATATTTGACTTTTGGACTTGTTATGATAAAAGACATATGTAATATGTAATGTTTATCATACTGTGATGACTTTGTATCTGTACCTTTATGTTGGCATATGTGTGTATACCACGCTTTGTGTTGCACTCTGATCCTTTCTTGTTGTACTTTATGCTTAGCGTATATACGTGGGGGCACTCTCTGACCTACGTATATACGTCGTAGTGACGTCCCCGTATCCGTGGAATCGGGGCGTTACAGTTACGCTAGGTTATCTCGTCTCAGTCTCAAACCTAACCATTCATATAATTGTTGGTCATCAATTACTAATAAGAAACTCGAGAATAAAAACTTAATATGCAAAAGATTTAAATTGAAAACAAAATAGTAGAATAGCATAAATCAATAAGATTATATTGTTATAATATGTAACCTACATCAACGCCCTAGCTATGAAGAATTAGTTTTATATTAGAAGAAATGCAAAGCATGCCGGTCAATATGAACTTCATCAAATAATAAAATAGAAGCAGAAATAGATTAAAAAAACACCAATTTAGGAACTCTAGATGATGCCACCTCACTACTCTTCTTCAACTTCAACATGCAGAATTTATTCTCCAAAAGGCAAGAAGCTGAAATCTAAAATCCTAATATAAAGTTTGAGTTTATGATGAGATTGATTTAATTACAAGGGATTTTAGCCCTTTATATAGATCTCATCATAATTTGGAACACAATTAGACTTCTAATCTAACTTCAATTTGGTGTGAAAATCTAATTCTGAATTGATCTGAAGACTGTTGAAATCGCTAAATACGACTCAATAAATGACTAAATTGGAAAATGACGTCAATAGCAAAGTTATAGCCTTTAAGTCCTCTTACCATAGCATCTTGAATCATCAGCATTGGATACCTTTGTTGAAAGTTATGATCAAATTACTAAAAGATATCCAATCTGAATCTGAGTCTGATTTATGCTCCCTATTGAATAGTAAATGGCTGCTCAGCAGAAATTTTGGCTGCCCAGTTGAAATTTTACATGATTTGACCTTAAATTTTGTTAGATAATTTCTCATATTTTTGAAAGTACACCTAGAGAGGGGGTGAATAGGTGTACGGCTAATCTATGAACAATAATGCGAAAATTAAAAACTTAATCGCAACACACTTAGTGTAACCAACGAGTGTAGCCGAATTCCCCGTGAAGGGCTCTGGACTAACTCCTCTTGATTCCTCTAAATAAGAGTTGAGGTGCTATATGAAGCTCTGGTGGTTAAACACAAGTGAGGCACACAAACAAACACAACCAAGCATATAAGTGTGATATGACAATATGAATCAATGCAAGGCACAAAATAAGAGAGAGTTAGAGAAAGTGGATCAAACGCAAACACCAAGATATGTTTCGAGATTCGAGCACACAGCTCTACGTCTCCATCTTCACACAGAAGGATTTCCACTATCTCGTCCACACAGGACTTCCCACACAGGGAACCTCCACTGAGGATTTGAGACAAATACAATTGGGAGTATACAACTCCTCTCTCCAACAAATACAACCTCTACACTTAGAGGCTAGGCACAAAGCCACCACAATATCAACCTCACAATAGAGGGATAGGCACTTAGCGAACAACCACAATCTCCTCTACACTTAGAGGGATTCCAAACCAATCTCCACCTCTCATTAGAGGGAGCCAAATACCACTTCCACTATCACCTCACACTTGAGGGATTCAACTCAACCACCTCTCACTGAGGGATAACACAAAGATGGAAGGTTTACAACTTGGTGATCTCAAAGACCACAAACAACTTCTTTTCTCACAAAACAAAGATCCTAATAGATAGGATAGTAGATAAGCAAAGAGTTTGAAAATCAAAAACACAAAGAAAATACTTAGGAAAACTTCTAGGATATAATTGAAATGAAGAACAAAAATAAATCCCAAAGACTTCTCTTTTTCTTTGATTTTTTTCAACTCTTTAAAATAAAATAAAAATTAAATCTTTAGGCTTAAAAAATCTTTTGAAAACTTGTATTAAACACTTGAGAATATGAGAAATTTTGGCTCTTAAAATTCTTCCTAAAAACCAACTTCAAATGGGGTATTTATAGCCCCTTTGAAAATCTGCCCGTTGGCAGCTGAAAAGGGCCAGAATGCCCTTTCGGTCGACCGGCCAACGGTCAAATTTTTGACCGTTGAGCCCAGCGGTCGACCGTCCGGTCGAACGTGCCAGATCTAGAGAGCAATTGCTCTCTGGCCGGTCGACCGCCCAGTCGATCGGGCCAAAGCTCACGGTTGACCGCCCCCACCCGAGGGTGGGGTGACTTCAGTCGGTCGACCGTACGGTCGACCGGCCAAGCCAACTTGGCCTTTGTGCACGTCTCGTGCGCATCGGTCGACCAGGTCGGTCGACCGACTACTGGTCCGGACCACCAGAGCCTGGCAGGTACTTTTTAGGATATAAAAACTTGTTTTTATTCTCAAATAAATCCCATAAAATCTTACAAATTCCACAAAAATCAGTTCTTGTTATATCTTTGAAATACAAACATGTTTGAATAAAATCAAACCATGTTACAAACATTTTGAACCATTTTTATGACTTGAAAAATTTGCCTTAAATCAAATTCTATATTTTCCAAAACTTAGATTTTTGAAATGAAAATCCTATTTTTCCAAAACACATGTAAATACTGTTGGAACATGTTTTGATGAAGACTTTGTGAAGCATTTCCTTTGGAGCTCTAACACACGACGAATCAAGAGTTCTTCATGATCAAGATGTCCCAAAAGAGAGTTGATATGATGTGGTTTGTAATTATGTAATAGCATGTCAAAAGCCTTGATACACACACACATATCATACACTTATAGTCGACTTATAGTCCCTATTAGTCGACTAATCACTTTTGTAGTCGACTTGACTCAAACTCCTAGTCGACTAGTCATGTGTCCAAAAGAAACCCAACTCTCTGTTTGTCCATTAGTTGACTTGACATACAACATAGTCGACTAATAAGCAATTGTAGTCGACTAATCCCATGCACCTAGTCGACTAATCATTGGTCCAGTCGACTTGAAAGTTAGTTGCAGTCGACTTGATTCAGTTAACCAGAAACCTGTCACTTGAATTTTGTTGACCTAGTCGACTTATACTCTAACCTAGTCGACTAACCTTTGGAAAATTGCCTTGTATAGTCGACAACTCAAAAGGCAAGTCGACTATAGGTAGTTTCTGACTGTTGGACAGTTTCTGTTATCTGGTCTTTTGTGCAACGTTTTCCAACGTTTCAAACATTTGAATTGCACCTATAACTACCCTAACTTACCCTAGTGTGCAGCTATATAAAGGGTAGTTAAGCCAAAGGCCAAATATTAATCCTAATTTTCAGTTTTCTAAGATCAAAAATTCTGTCAATCCTGAAAACTGTTCCCACTTCAGTTCTTCACCAAATTCGAATTCCTTTGTGAAGTTCTATGAAGTTTCTCCTATACTAGCCCTTGTCCACGTTCACATACAGTACCAAGGCTTATAGGAAAGTGTTGTAATACTCAAAGCAATCATTGTACACGAGTGTCTTCTTGGTGTAGAAGCAGTTTACAAGGTGAAGTTTGTTCTCTTGGTGGAAGAGAAGGTGTTCTCTTGGTGGAAGAGAAGGTGTACACATTTGGCAAAGGGGATTTGTCAAGTGGTGTGCATGGTTGTAATTTTGGGTGTACAAAATCAAGGATAAAGGAAAATCTCAAGCGGGTGGCTTGGAGACTGGATGTAGGTCACGAGGACCGAACTAGGATAAATCTCTCGTGTTTGCGTTTGTCTAAACTTTTCTGAGATTTGATTTCCTTTACTGCAAGTTTATTTATTTGATTAACTTAATTCTTCTTTGTTTAGTATTTGTGTTGACTTTGTAGTTTAGATCCATAAGTGCCAACAGAAAAAGTTCCGCAATTGGCATCATCTCGGGGACCAACAATTGGTATCAGAGCGAGGTCCTACAATTGGTATCAGAGCGGGTTCAAGTCAACAACCAAACAAGGATGGCAACGGAGTTTTCATCATCCCAATTCAAAGAAGGATATTCTACACAACGTCTACCGCTATTTGACGGATCCAACTACAACTATTGGAAGTGTAGAATGAAGATCTACTTGCAATCGCTCAACTACGAACTATGGAATATCGTTGAAGCATCATACACCAAACCAACAACCAACTACAGCGCTTGGAGTGAGGATCAAAAGAAGAATGCGAACCTTGACCCAAAGCGATGAATGCCTTGTTCTGTGTATTAACCAAAGAAGAGTTCAACAGGGTGTCAATAACCACTTCTGCACATCAAATATGGCATACTCTTCAGGTAACACACGAAGGCACAAGTAAAGTTAAAGAGTCTAAAATATCTGTTCTTGTCCACAGGTTTGAATTATTCAAAATGGAGGAGAATGAAACCATATCAGAAATGGTAACAAGATTCACCGACATTACCAATTCCTTAGCATCTCTTGGAAAGGACAACACCCAAGTTGAAAGAGTTCGTAAAATCCTTCGTGCACTCACACCAGAATGGGAGAAGAAGACAACCGCTATTGAAGAGGCGAATGATCTCTCAACTTTGTCGTTAGAAAACCTAATTGGTAATCTAATGGCATATGAAGTGCAATTGGAAGAAAGAAAGAAGGATGAACGACAACACCACTCAAAAAAGAAAGAACTTGCTTTCCATGCATCCTCTGACACAGACGATTCCGATGACGATGAAGAGCAGATGGCAATGCTTTCAAAGAAATTCAGGAGATTTCTAAAGCTAGGTAAATTTAAATGCTTTAATTGCAATAAACCAGGTCATATGAAGATGGATTGCCCTTTGCTCAAGAATAAAAGCAAATACAAGAGCAAAAAGTTCAGAAAGGTGAAAGACTATGAAGCCTCATGGGAAAACAGTGATTCCCCGTCCTCTGACGACGAAGAAACCACAGAACGTGTCAATCTCTGTTACATGGCACTAGAAGATGATGAGGTATCATTTACTGAACTCTCAGATGCATTTCATGAATTGTTTAATGATCTAAAGCATGAAAAACTGAAAAATAAAGTTTTATCAAAAGAAAATGAAAAACTTTTAAAGGAAAATTCATGTTATGCTTTACAAGTATCTTCTATAAATTCTCAACAAGATGAGTTTGAAAAAGTCATATCATCTTTGAAAAATTATAATGAGAAGTTTATAAAAGAGAATATCTTTCTTAAAAAGGAAACTGAGTCTTTGAATAGAAGGATTTCTATTTTAGATAAAGATATTTCAGTTTTCAAAAAGAAATATGAAGATATTTTGCAAAATGTGACTAAGTTCAATAAGGAAAAGAAAAATTGAATGATTTATTATCTTTCAGAAGTTATCACATAATAATTATGGTCTTGGATTTATTGAAAAATCTTCATATTGTTGTAATTCATATGATTCTTTTGTAAAAAGAAAGTCTAAGAAAAATAAGTTTATATGGATTCCTAAGAATTTAAGTATTCATGATAAAAATGCCTATATTGCATCATACGTTCATGATATATGTAATTCATGCAATTATGTGTATACTAATAGGTGGAAACCAAATTCTAAATGGATTTGGACTCCTAAAGATTAATATGTTATTTTATGTTTGGTACCATCTAACGTTTATCTTGCAGGTACCATATAAAAGGTCATAAAAACATATATATATTTAATGATATATTTGTTGCAGGGGGAGAACAAAGTATTTCTCTATCTGTTATAACCCAATTTCTGTAGGGGAGGAAAATATAACTTATTTTCTGCAGGAGGAGCACTTGTGCACACAAAGCGTCATCATCAAAAAGGGGGAGAATGTTGGAACATGTTTTGATGAAGACTTTGTGAAGCATTTCATTTGGAGCTCTAACACACGACGAATCAAGAGTTCTTCATGATCAAGATGTCCCAAAAGAGAGTTGATATGATGTGGTTTGTAATTGTGTAATAGCATGTCAAAAGCCTTGATACACACACACATATCATACACTTATAGTCCCTATTAGTCGACTAATCACTTGTGTAGTCGACTTGACCCAAACTCCTAGTCGACTTATAGTCCCTATTAGTCGACTAATCACTTGTGTAGTCGACTTGACCCAAACTCCTAGTCGACTAGTCATGTGTCCAAAAGAAACCCAACTCTCTGTTTGTCTATTTGTCGACTTGACAGACAACATAGTCGACTAATAAGCAATTGTAGTCGACTAATCCCATGCACCTAGTCGACTAATCATTGGTCCAGTCGACTTGAAAGTTAGTTGCATTCGACTTGATTCAGTTAACCAGAAACCTGTCACTTGAATTTTTGTTGACCTAGTCGACTTATACTCTAACCTAGTCGACTAACCTTTGGAAAATTGCCTTGTATAGTCGACTAACTCAAAAGGCAAGTCGACTATAGGTAGTTTCTGACTGTTGGACAGTTTCTGTTATCTGGTCTTTTGTGCAACGTTTTCTAACATTTCAAACATTTGAATTGCACCTATAAGTACCCTAACTTATCCTAGTATGCAGCTATATAAAGGGTAGTTAAGCCAAAGGCCAAATATCAATCCTATTCTTCAGTTTTCAAAGATAAAAAATTCTGTCAATCCTGAAAACTGTTCCCACTTCAGTTCTTCACCAAATTCAAATTCCTTTGTGAAGTTCTATGAAGTTTCTCCTATACTAGCCCTTGTCCACGTTCACATACAGTACCAAGGCTTATAGGAAAGTGTTGTAATACTCAAAGCAATCATTGTACATGGGTGTCTTCTTGGTGTAGAAGCAGTTGTACAAGGTGAAGTTTATTCTCTTGGTGGAAGAGAAGGTGTTCTCTTTGTGGAAGAGAAGGTGTTCTCTTGGTGGAAGAGGGGATTTGTCAAGTGGTGTGCATGGTTGTGATTTTGGGTGTACAAAATCAATGATAAAGGAAAATCTCAAGCGGGTGGCTTGGGTACTGGATGTAGTCACGAGGACCGAACCAGGATAAATCTCTCGTGTTTGCGTTTGTCTAAACTTTTCTGAGATTTGATTTCCTTTACTGCAAGTTTATTTATTTGATTAACTTAATTCTTCTTTGTTTAGTATTTGTATTGACTTTGTAGTTTAGATCCATAAGTGCCAACAGAAAAAGTTCCGCAATTGGTATCATCTCGGGGACTAACAAATACAAAAACATGATATTTAAACAACTTTGAAGTATATAGTATATGGATAGAATCCAATATACATGAGATAGATATATATCAATGTTTTTGACATTAAATCCGGAAATAAGTTTTGTTTAAATACAAAACTCCAAACACATGAATAGGTTATCAAAGTAAGTTTTTCTAAGAATATGAAGCATACATGTATATAGATCAAATCTAATATACATTAAACCATGTAAACTTGTTTTGATATAATGCCTTTCATGAAAACCAAGATCGGTTAAACCAAAAATCGAAAACCAACAATCATGAAACTTGAAACAAGTGTGTGTGTTGTGAACTTGAGCATATCACACTATCTAATCTTTAACAATGGATCTAAACTAACTATTCTAAAACAAACCGAGGTCTTCCTGTAGAGCGCTGTCTCCAAATCGACTCGATCCAAACGTGATCCACTGAGCTTGACTCCAAACGAGTGCTAGATATGAACTTGACGCTCGAGCTCTTGAATCACCATGTGAAAGCTCCAAAACACCTTTGTTGAAGCTAATCACCTACTAATATCTTGGTTAAATATCTGAAACTAAATATCACAAGATTATTAGTAAAATATAATTACATGAGTTAATCATCATCAAAACTAGAGTGGAAGGCCTCTGGGCCAACAATCTCCCCCTTTTTGATGATGACAAAACTCATGGAGTTATATACGCGTGGATTAATTTAAGCTTCAAAGAAGCTCCCCCTTAACTCATGCATAGCAATAAACAAAAAGATATGCAATGAATGTTACATATGAATATGCATAAACATGCATAAAACAATGAAAGACATGCTCTTGATACCAAATTTTTAAAATAAATTTCTTTTCCCCTTTTTAAAATAAACATGTTCTTAAATACCAATTGAAAATATAAACTTAAAATAATTACTCTTGATACCAATAAAAATTTCAATTGAAAGCTTATCAATAAAAGCAATAAAAGCTTTTGATACCAATTGAAAGATAATCAATAAAAGCTCTTGATACCAACAATAAAAATTTTAATAAAAGTTCTTGATACCAATAAAACAAAATAACAAAACATGTTCTTGATACTAATATCCATGCTCTTGATACCAATATCAACAAAACATAAAACAAACTCTCTTGATACCAATATGAAACAAACTTTGATATAAACTTACAAATAAATATGCATATATACTCAAATACTTCTCCCCGTTTTTGTCAATCATCAACAAAGGGGTTAAAGTAAACAATAAAACAATGTTCTCCCCCTTTTTGTCCGAAAAAAATCAATAAGAGGTGAATTCAAATCAAAACATTATGATACCAATTGAAAAAAAATATCAATTTAGTGCATCATGATACCAATTGAAAATAAATAAAACATACCAATTGAAAGTACATAAAACAAATGTTTTTAATATAACTTTAAATAAACATGTACATATTTTACCAATTGAAAGTAAACAAAACATTTTGAAGAAATCAACCAAAAAAAATTTTGATATCAATTGAAAGATGTAAACATATAGGTAATCTTGATACCAATTGTAAAATTTAGTACCAATTGAAAATATTTTACACTTTTGATACCAATTTGAAAAACATAAACCAATCTTTTTGGTTAAACGCTAGACTCATTTTACAATAGAGATACCAAATAGAGAATAATATCAATTTAAAGTGTTTGATACCAATATTGAAAATGAAACATGTACCTATTGAAAATAATTTTCATTAGGAGCGTATGATACAAAAAAAAAATCAATATCATTTTTCAAACATTTTTCATCATAAAGTGTGGGAGTAAAATACCAAAGGTAAACAAAACCAATTAAAAGGTGAAATATGAATTTTCTCCCCCTTTATGAAATACTAAACAAAATGATGCATAAGCTTGTATAAGATACCAATTGAAACATAATCAATTGAAATATAATAGTCATTTAAGAAATCAAGCTTAGCTTAACCAAATTTGTGATCAAAGATATAGAGATATAATAAGCAAAAATAAAAGTAAATATATATGTATAGGAAATTAAATACCAATCGAAATTGATACTATTTGAAGTGTAAACATACATATATACAAACATATATGAGTATACAAAAAGAATGTCAATAGTGATACCAATTGAAAAAATACAATGATATCTACTGAAAATAAAATAAGATCAAGTGTATAACTCATACTTCCGACCACCCATTTCATGCACATGGTTTAAATAGATTTTCAATAATGAGTATACAAGGCATGGTCACCTAACCAGCTGCCCTTGGAAGGGTAGGGGTTTTCAAAAATAAGTTTGAATATAAAACGTTTGAAAACTCTACCTTGTGAAGAATACGAACTAGCTATAAGATAAAATTGTAAACTTGCACGAAATCCTTCAAGCAAGGAATAAAATAAAAATATATTTCATGAAACATGAAAATCACTAACCAATGTCACTCAAAATCTATATAGCATATATAATACTCATGAAAAATAAAATCATGAGAAAACATCAAGTAATATGAGTGTACAAGTTTTGTAAAAGACATAGTCATGGAAATAGGCAATTTGGCTCAATAAGAAATTCCTTAAAAACATGAAAATCATCAAAACTAATTTAATCTTCAAGGCATATGTATTTTTGTATAAACTAGAGTATACATACATATCCAAAAATGAACGAGTTCACAAAAGTATATGCATGAAGGCAAGTGGCTCAAAGGATGTATATGTATAACTAATAGTTGAGACAAAATAGACATATACATGAAGTTTAAACATAAACATGAAAAACTTGTACAAAATGGGAATACAAGTCAAAATGCATGAATCATCAAAACTAGACTATACTAGTATATCTACTGGGTACAAATGAGCGTTTAAGCACAAACACATAATAATCTATTTGTGGCTCACTAGTTGTACAAGTATATACCTAAGTTTTAATAAAAACTAACATCTAGACATGTAATTAAAACATGAAGCATAGAAATCAAAATAAAACTCATATGATCATTATGGTAAATGAACATGCAGTAGATCTAGGACATCACATTAGTTAAACTAAAGTAAGAACACTAAATATAAATCCATATAAACACGGGTGCCTCAAATACTAATCATGTATATCACTAATCTAAATATCATGACATTTAACATCCTAATCATAAAATATCAAAACATGCTAAAAATGAATAATATGAGAAGCATGTAAACATAAATGAGGAGTAAAAGATCGTTACCAAAACCGATAGGGCACATCTCCAATTCTCCAAACCAAGGTGGTCCTCTCACCAAAACTCCCCTTGACAGTGATGCATTCAAATTGTCCTCTTTAAGCTCGGAACGCATCCACCTCAAGGCACCATCACTCTCATGTTAAGTGAGAGCCCACACCTGCATCAAATAAAATAGGAGTGGTCTTTGATACCCATACTCTTTTGAGTCCATGGGGGTTAGCTCCTTTCCTAACCCAAACAAACTTATTTGCTAAATTTGAATCATGTATCTTATCATAGCAAAATTTAGCAAGGTGGCCCTTACGTCCACAATGTGTACAAGTGTACACATGCGCATATAAAGTGTGATGGGTGTGAACGTGGGAAGCATGTGTATGCCGTGATTTGTGTGCATGCATAGAAGGAACTTGTTTCTTTCAAAATATAGATTCCAAACGTGAGTAGTTCAAAGCACAATGGCTCAAAGTAGAGCCCAAACAATCCACACTCTTCCTAAGCATACAAATATCATTTTCAATCATGGAAGAAGAGGTGCATGCAATAGGTATGGTAGAAGGAGAAGCTATACTAGCATGGCAAACATGTGTGTCTAAATCCTTTTTCAAAGATACATTTTCATTAAACATCAAATCCAAATCCTTTGAAATAGAAATAATTTTGTTTTTCAAAGAATCATTTTCTTTTACAACAAAATCTAGTTTTGAAGATATCAACTTCATTTTTCTTCAAAACTTCATTACAATCATTTTTATTTTTCAATATCTTGTTTTCATTTAGAACAAGATCAAGCTTAAATTTCAATGAATCTCTTTAATTAGAAATCTCAACCTTCTCTTGCAAAGCCAACTCAAGTTTTGAAAACAAATCCTCATTTTCTTTGTTAAGTCTAAAACTCTTCTTTTTTAAAGCTTTATATTTTTCTAACAATTTTTTACAAGCAATTGAACGTTCTTCATTCAAAGCATTGGCATCAATATGATCATGCCGGAAGAACTAGCACAATCATCTGGTTGGGCTTCCGAATATACCTCAAGGGAGTCATTCCCTTGGACTATGTAGCATCGTTGTTCAGAATCATCCTCACTAGATTCCTTCTCCATTTGGATTGGCAATTGAAGCTTGGAGGAGGTCAACGTGTTCCACACTGCAAAGGCGGAATCACAGTTAGAAACCATAGAAAGATGTTCTTTGTTAAGCGTGCTTCTAAGTGCCTCAAGGGCTTGTGCATTGGCCTCTATATGCTTGCTATTACCAAGATAGGATTTCTTGGTAGCGGCAAGGAAAACATGCAAGCCTAGGGTTTTTAGGTACATACTCATCCTAAATTTCCACATGTCAATGTTGGAAACATCAAACATGGGAGGTGTCCAGCAATCCATGAGTGTGTGTAAACAATATAAGTGTGCAAATGCAAATGATAGATTAGCAACCAAGATCACACTCCAAGGTGGTTAAACCTAATATCAGGAGCGTAGACTCTGATACCAATTGAAAGTACACCTAGAGGGGGGGGGTGAATAGGTGTACGGCTAATCTATGAACAATAATGCGAAAATTAAAAACTTAATTGCAACACACTTAGTGTAACCAACGAGTGTAGCCGAATTCCCAGTGAAGGGCTCTGGACTAACTCCTCTTGATTTCTCTGAATAAGAGTTGAGGTGCTATATGAAGCTCTTGTGGTTAAACACAAGTGAGGCACACAAACAAACACAACCAAGCATATAAGTGTAATATGACAATATGAATCAATGCGAGGCACAAAATAAGAGAGAGTTAGAGAAAGTGGATCAAACGCAAACACCAAGATATGTTTCGAGGTTCGAGCACACAGCTCTACATCCCCGGCTTCACACAGAAGGATTTGCACTATCTCGTCCACACAGGACTTCCCACACAGGGAACCTCCACTGAGAATTTGGGACAAATACAATTGAGAGTACACAACTCCTCTCTCCAACAAATACAACCTCTATACTTAGAGGCTAGGCACAAAGCCACCACAATATCAACCTCACAATAGA
Source organism: Agave tequilana (assembly GCA_038442645.1). Classification (NCBI taxonomy): domain Eukaryota; kingdom Viridiplantae; phylum Streptophyta; class Magnoliopsida; order Asparagales; family Asparagaceae; genus Agave; species Agave tequilana. The sequence continues at coordinate 31,817 of JAVJIF010025450.1, read as the reverse complement.
GGGATAGGTACTTAGCCAACAACCACAATCTCCTCTACACTTAGAGGGATTCCAAACCAATCTCCACCTCTCACTTGAGGAAGGCAAATACCACTTCCACTATCACCTCACACTTGACGGATTCAACTCAATCACCTCTCATTAGAGGGATATCACAAAGATGGAAGGTTTACAACTTGGTGATCTCAAAGACTACAAGCAACTTCTTTTCCCACAAAACAAAGATCCTAATAGATAGGATAGTAGATAAGATCAAGTGTGAGAAAACAAAGAGTTTAGAAATCAAAAACACAAAGAAAATACTTGGGAAAACTTCTAGGATATGATTGAAATGAAGAACAAAAATAAATCCCAAAGACTTCTCTTTTTCTTTGATTTTTCCAACTCTTTAAAACAAAATAAAGATAAAATCTTTAGGCTTAAAAATTCTTTTGAAAACTTGTATTAAACACTTGAGAATATGAGAAATTTTGGCTTTTAAAATTCTTCTCAAAAACTAACTTCAAATGGGGTATTTATAGCCCCTTTGAAAATCTACCTGTTGGCAGCTGAAAAGGGCCAGAATGCCCTTCCGGTCGACCGGCCAACGGTCAAATTTTTAAGCCTCTGGATCTGGCACGGCCAACGGCTAACGGCAATTGCTCTCTAGATCTGGCACGGTCGACCACTCGGTCGATCAGGCCAAAGCTCACGGTCGACCGCCCCCACCCGAGAGTGGGGTGACTTCAGTCGGTCGACCGTACGGTCGACCAGCGAAGCTAACTTGGCCTTTGTGCACGTCTCGTGTACATCGGTCGACCGGGTCGGTCGACCGATTACTGGTCCGGTCCACCGTCCCGGTCGACCGCCAGAGCCTGGTAGGTATTTTTCAAGATATAAAAACTTGGGTTTTTATTCATAAATAAATCCCATAAAATCTCATAAATTCCACAAAAATCAGTTCTTGTTATATCTTTGAAATACAAACATGTTTGAGTAAAAATCAAATCATGTTACAAACATTTTGAACCTTTTTTGTGACTTAGAAAATTTGCCTTAAACCAAATTCTGCATTTTCTAAAACTTAGATTTTTGAAATGGAAATCCGTTTTTGCAAAACACATTTAAATACATAAACATGATATTTAAACAACTTTGAAGTATATAGTATATGGATAGAATCCAATATACATGAAATAGATATATATCAATGTTTTTGACATTAAATCCGAAAATAAGTTTTGTTTAAATACAAAACTCCAAACACATGAATAGGTTATCAAAGTATGTTTTTCTAAGAATATGAAGCATACATGTATATAGATCAATCTAATATATATTAAACCACATAAACTTGTTTTGATATAATACCTTTCATGAAAACCAAGATCGGTTAAACTAAAAACCGAAAACCAACAAACATGAAACTTGAAACAAGTGTGTGTGTTGTGAACTTGAGCATATCACACTATCTAGTCTTTAACAATGGATCTAAACTAACTATTCTAAAACAAACCGAGGTCTTCTTGTTGAGCGCCGTCTCCAGTCGACTCGATCCAAACGAGATCCACCAAGCTTAACTCCAAACGAAAGCTAGATGTGAACTTGACGCTCGAGCTCTTGAATCACCATGTGAAAGCTCCAAAACACCTTTGTTGAAGCTAATCACCTACTAATATCTTGGTTAAATATTTGAAACTAAATATCACAAGATTATTAGTAAACTATAACTACATGAGTTAATCATCATCAAAATTAGAGTGGAAGGCCTCTGGGCCAAAAATTTTATAGACTTTTTTGGCAAGTCTATTAGGTCTTTAAATGTCTGGATCTTGAAATATATTGCTGCACTCATCCCTTTAACATTGATTTTATACTTTTTCACAATCTTTTGCTCTTTGACCAAATTTCTACATAAGCATAAGAAAGTATACCTATGAAACATTAAATGTGAAAAAAATAAGAGATATAAAAAAGGTACAAAATAAAGATGATAATCTCGATTATCACACTCCCATATCTAACTTTTGTTAGTCCTCGAGCAAAATCATAATAAAAAAAACTAAAATCCTAAAAATAAAATAAAAAATCTTAACTCACTTTTGTAGGAATTACGATTGCACATAGCACGTGGAATAAGCCCTTAAGCCCTTAGGTTACCCCTAGTGGACGAGTATTGTCTCGTGAGGGTTTGCAGTGAATATACTCGCAAAATTCATAAAATTCAAGAAAAAGAATATAAAGAGATTAAGGAATAAGGATAAAAAAAAAATAAGGATAACTGAAAAATAAAGAAAGAGAAAAATAACAAGAAAGAAAAAGAAAAATATTTTTAATCAATAAGCATCACTAGCAAATAAGTTTAATAGTTTTCATAAGTATGAAATCACCTAGAGGGGGGGGGGGGTGAATAGGTGATAATGCTAATCAATGCATAAATTTAAAATGAGATGATGCAACGATCACTCAAAGAAAGATTAGAAGCCGAATACCCCGTGAAGGGCTCTGAACTCCTTCCTCATGATTCCTCTAAATAAGAGTTTGAGGTGCGCAATGCAATCTTGTTGTGAGAGTATTGATCGACAATATAAGAATGAATGGAAAGCAAGTAAATAACACAAGTAAACCAATCGCAAACACAGAGATTTGTTTCGAGGTTGAGCACCCAGCTCTACGTCCCCGCCTTCACCCAGAAGGATTTCCGATCCACTAGAACTTCCACAAAGGATTACAACCACTAGGGAGTACCCAACTCCTCAATCACACTCCTGTAGTCCAGATGTAGTGGAGCTACAAATACAATAATCTCTTGGTGATCAAAAGACCACAAACTCTCTTTTGGCAAACTTTTCTTTACAAAATCCTAGAAAATAATGTATAGGATTGAAGCTCAAGGTTTGTAAGTGAAAAATAAAACAAAGTAGAAGAGAGTTTTGATTCAAAACTTCAGAGAAAAATCAGAGATTATGAAAAACACCTAGAGGGGGGGTGAATAGGTGTAAGTGCTAATCTAAGAACTAAGTGCGCTAAATGCGGAAGCTAATGCAAATCTTGCACAAACTTAATACAACACAACAAGTGTAGCCGAATTCCCCGTGAAGGGCTCTGGACTAACTCCTCTTGATTCCCCTTTAATGGGTTGAGGTGCTATGTGAAGCTCTTGTTGGTTAAGTATAAGTTAGGCACACACACAAGCAAGCCAAGTAAATAAGGATGAATAGCAATATGAATATATGCAAGGCAACACAAGCAAATAGATATGTATGATATGAAAGATGTTATGCACAATATAAAGAGAGAGAGAGTTAGAGATAACTGATTGGTCACTAATGTTGCATATTTAATGTCACATTTTCATACTTATTTTAGAATAAAAGCCTGCATTGTCCTAATTATTTGTTTGATTTATTTGCAGGCTCAATCCTTAAGGAGATGAAGAGAAATGAGCCCAAAAGCCCACCAGAATTCTGAATTAAATCAGAGTTAATTTGCACACATAAAATCAGGACAAAATCAAGAGGTTGAAACCGGTTGAGAAGAATCCTCTCAAAATCGATCGGTTAAAGCCAAGAATCCAAGGCCATTTCGTCAGAATCCGGGACTCAAACGAAGAAACCAACAAATGATAAAGGCAGAAGAAATTCCCAGGATGACCCACCAACAGGGTGTGGCCATCTGGCCACACCCTGGCCGCGGAAACGCGGCCCTAGCCGCGTTTCCACGGCTTTGTTGGGGAGTTAGGGGGAGCATTTGCTCCCCCGACCTCCCCGGGATCTTGGTGGTTGGGTTTTCTGCCTAAAAAAGGCCATTATGTGCACTGAAAATGGACGTCAATGCAGATTAGGATTTAGCCTAGTTTTAATTCTTTGTAGTTTAGGTTTTTCTTTTCTTGTTATGTAATTTGTATGTAACTTAGGGTAGAAGAAGATTCATGTAAGTAAGAGAGAGGGGCTGATGTTGAGAGTGACACTGACGATGTACCCTACTCCTTTCTTTCATTGTCTCAGCAAGTAATAAAGGTAAATGTTTTGTTTGTTTTCTATTTCTGCTTTACTTTACATTTGTTTTGCTTTCCTATTCCTCTTCTACTTTACCTTGGTTGTATGTGTTGAGTGTACAAGTGAATTCCAAAGCAAGTATAACCAAGCTACGTGAGAGCCAGCGATAGTCCATGAAGACGTTCTCCTCTTCCAAGATCCGCATCACTTCGTTCTCGCTAGGCGTGACGATATAATGTGCACGGGGACTGAGCTCGAGCTCATGATCTATGCGTTGAACGACTCCGAAGCAAAGGTAAAACATGCAACGGTTTCTAGGTAAGTCATCACTCAACCTCGGTAAGAATCTCTTTCCTTTTCTTTCCTCTCTTTCTTTTCTTTCTTTAGTATAGATCAACACCACCTCCTCCAACTATTTCTTCTCCACTTCATTGTACATAGTCGCTTTTCTTGTTTTCTGATTCTCCACTTTCTATTCTACCACTTTCTTCTTAACTTTAACCTATAACTATTTTTCATTTTCATAACATAAAACAGAGAAGAACTTTCGCTTGTTTTCATAACGATTTCAATAAAGAACTGTAACGCTTCAATCGCAAACCCTCCTTGTGGATCACGACCCGCATAGCCACTTGCTATAGCGGAAGAATTGAGCACTTGCACATTTCCTAATCTTAAGTTCTATAATCTCGTATTTTTTGTGCAGGTTTTGCCTCAATCAAATTTTGGCGCCGTTGCCGGGGAGGGTAAAACGGTTTTTATTGAAATATGAATTTTTATTGCAAATTTTTTTGAACTAAACGAATTTTCTTCTCTGTTGCAGGTTACATGGCAAGCAAAGCAGGAAAATAAGTTTGCAGTGACATACAAGTGGTATTGGGCGTCTGCTTTAGAAAGCAGAGACCCATTGCCTTCTGAATTGCCGCGTTTCCACGGCAAAAGCCGCGGATCCGCGGCAATAAAGAGTTGACTACTAACAAGTTTTTGCAGGGCTGCTAGCTTTGCAAATTCTAGTTTGCTGCAATTATTTATTTCTTATATGCCATCACAAAAACCTGCTAATAATCAACAGTAAAAAGTTTGTTGCAAAAGTTAAAAAAATTGATTAGACGTTTGCATTTTAGGCACGTGTCTTTTCAATTCATTTACCTTTACTGTTGAAGAGTGCTGGAGCAAGGTATGTTTGCATTGCATCTAGAATAGGACTATCTCTTGGTTGATTTATATCGCTTAGAGTGCATCTTATTTGTCTTGTACACTTGCACAAAAACTGATCTTAAGGGCACCACCCAATAATAAGATAAGGTGGGGATTTAATCACCCTTCCTTAGCCCAAAAATCAGAATCCAAGCACTCACTAACCCAAGCCTAACTTAAAATGAGTAGACGTTGGCCCTAGGGACATCTCGGACTCAATTAGGAGATTATCCTAAGGGGGAAAGGTGTTGGAACTTGACTCTTGCCAAATCAGTGTCTAGGAAAGGGATTAAGGGCCGAAAGCTCGAAGGTTTGTGGTTATTTAATTAAGGAACGTCTTTTGACGGAAAACCTCCCACCAATCTTGCCCTGACCTGGCTGATTAGCTTGTGGTCAAAGTCTACATTAAACCTCCTGTGGACAGTCTAACCAGTTAGGAGTCGTCTAGGTCTAGGTCTACCCTAACTTAGGTTAGAATTTTTTCTTTCTTGTTTGTTTATTTGTTTGTTTTTCTTTCTTTTTGTTTGTATTCCATTGTGTGATATGGCTTATAATAATAATTTTTTCAACTATAATAATAATCCATATTACACATCAAACTCTTTTTCGGATATTACCAACCCGGCATATCATGACTTTAACCAACCTAGTGTGCCGGATTGGTCTTATCCGAATCCATATAACCCATGTCCCCCATCGTATGACTATAATTTCCATAACGATTTCAACTCTTCACAGAGTCAGTGGGGATTCGCCTACCCCGAGTCCAATTTTCAACCGCAGTGTCCTCCTTCTCTACCTAGTCCACACTATTTTCAAGAGTCATACTCAGTTCCACCAGTCCAAAATAGAAAACCATCAATTTTGGAACGGAGTATGCGTGAGTCCAAACAACAATCACAAAATATGATGGACTCACAATTTCAATACCACTTCCAAAACAACTCTTCATCTTTTCAAAAAGACAATGAACCCATCAACTATGAAAAGATGCTAGAAGCCATGACTCATGCTCAAAATGCTAGAAATCGTGACATAGATATGATGGTCGAATCTCTACGTTCCCACCGTCCTGATGTCACTTACCATTCTGTTAGAGCCGAAGAGTCATGTAGTTTTGAAAATCAAGATTCTATTTCAGCACAACCATTTGAGCTTGCCCAAACTCCAAATGAAATTGACAGTTTAGCAAGTTTTCCTTTTCCTGAAATAGAACTTGAAAATGAATATGATCCTGAACCCCAACTTAGTGATTCACTTCTTCTTCCTGATTCGATTATGACTCCGGTATCTTCACCTGATTTCAATCTTTTCCCGGAGTCAACATTGGATCCTGTACCAATTCATAATGAAGTAGAATCACCCATCTTTGAGGATCATATTAAACTTGACCAATTATACACTTTTGAAGATCCTATTGACAAATTGGCAAGTTCTTCATTTTTTGAGATTGAACTCAATGAGATATGTGACCTAGATTCTCACATCTGTGATCCAGTTCACCTTTCTGAATCGATATTGACTCCTGTTTTGTTACCAAACTTGAGTAATATTTTAGAGTCAGTTTTGATTCCCACACCTATCATTTTTGAACTTGAATCACCACCATTAAGTCACATTCCATTGTTAGAAAATACATGTGGACTAGAGTTTCAACTTCTTGACTTGGACCCAATTCCTGAACCAATTTCGACTCTTGAACCTTTACTTGATTTAAGTCACCTTCCTGAGTCGGTATTAGTTCCTACCCTTCATGAGTCTAAGTCAATCATTCTATCATTTCATACTCCATTCTGGGACGAGGTGGTTGATAAATTTGACTCCGAAATCAATTATGAAATATGGAAATTAGATGGGGTTAAATATTTAATAAAGATCCTTTATGGATGCATCTTTTTAATGGGTTATATTAAAGATACTTCTGGTGGGTTCCTTCGAGACCCAAGAAAAGTTGATTGGGTCGCGTTTCGTGGACCAATCAGACCACCACCGGAACCACCGCCTTAAGGTAACCTTTTCCTTCCCTTTCGTCTTTTTCATACATCTATGCATTAATTCATACATTGAGGACAATGCATGAGATAGGTGTGGGGGAGGGTCTAACATAACTTTTCTTTTTCTTTAAAAAAAAAAATTAACATTTTTCTTTATTTTTAAAAACTTTTTGAAAAATAGAAACAATATTTTGACTTATTTTTGTAAGAAATTAAGTTAATTTTAAGGAATAGGAAAATCCAAATTAGGATTTCTTATACTTGGTCAAAATAAGATTATTTGTTTGATTTATAGGGTTAGGAAGATAATTTGTCAAAGTAATTTAGTCTTGATCTTTACCTTGATGAAATATGCACACTTCATACACTTACACACTTAGGGTTCAAAAATAAAGATTCTTATGCCTTATAAAAAATATATATATAAACAAATCTAATTATTGATTAGCTAGGTGCTTTGGCCTAAGAAAGCCTTAGTATTTATGCAAAAGATAATTAGATGAGTTTGAAAGAAAAAAAAACAAGTCTAATTATTGATTAGCTAGGTGCTTTGGCCTAAGCAAGCCTTAGTATTTATGCGAAAGATGATTAGATAAGTTTGAAAAGAAAAATCTTCTGATTAAGCTGGGTATTTGTGCCTAATAAAGCATAAGTATTCACGCCTAAAAGAGGTTGAAATAATAAAATCCTTAGTTTTGTGGCCTTGTTTGCTCGAGTCCTTAAGTCCTAGGGGTGTCTTCTCACCTGGTGCCCTAAGACCGTCTGGTTTGGGAGTCATCGATTAAAGGCTCGTTACATGGGCAGATTAGAAAGCCTAATAAAACTAAGGAATAATACCACAAAAAAAGAGTATATATAAAAAAAATAAATAAGGCATAAGAGTTAGAGTTAATGAACACTAAGTCAAAATTTTCACAGTCACAAGGTGCATATGACTTAGGGTAAAGTAATAGACTAGATGAGAAGTACAATTTGACTCCTTACTTTGATTGATAACAAATTTTTGAATAGAGACTAAGTTTAGGAATGAAAAATTCAGTTTTCCTATAACTTATAGATTGCTTAGATCTTACAATCATATTTCAAATATTTTTCTCTTTCAAAATGCTTTTCGAAAATACTAACTCTTTATTTCTCTTTCTTTATGGATTTTGTGGGTGCAATCCGCTGAAAACCCTCACGAGACAAAACTCGTCCTCTAGGGGAAACCTAGAGGTTTAACGACTTGTTGCACATGCTCAGTGCAATCGCGCGACCTGCGAAAGTGGTCTAATAATCCTTAGATAGTTTAGTTGTTTTGCTCGAGGACGAGCAAAAGATAGGTATGGGGGTGTGATTGGTCACTAATGTTGCATATTTAATGTCACATTTCCATACTTATTTTAGAATAAAAGCCTGCATTGTCCTAATTATTTGTTTGATTTATTTGCAGGCCCAATCCTTAAGGAGATGAAGAGAAATGAGCCCAAAAGCCCACCAGAATTCTGAATTAAATCAGAGTTAATTCGCACACATAAAATCAGGGCAAAATCAAGAGGTTGAAACCGGTTGAGAAGAATCCTCTCAAAATCGATCGGTTAACGCTAAGAATCAAAGGCCATTTCGTCAGAATCCGGGACTCAAACGAAGAAACCAACAAAGGATAATGGCAGAAGAAATTCCCAGGATGACCCACCAATAGGGTGTGGCCATCTGGCCACACCCTGGCCGCAGAAACGCGGCCCTAGCCGCGTTTTCGCGGCTTTGTTGGGGAGTTAGGGGGAGCGTTTGCTCCCCCAACCTCCCCGGGATCTTGGTGGTTGGGTTTTCTGCCTATAAAAGGCCATTATGTGCACTGAAAATGGACGTCAATGCAGATTAGGATTTAGCCTAGTTTTAATTCTTTGTAGTTTAGGTTTTTCTTTTCTTGTTATGTAATTTGTATGTAACTTAGGGTAGAAGAAGATTCATGTAAATAAGAGAGAGAAGCTGATGTTGAGAGTGACACAGACGATGTACCCTACTCCTTTCTTTCATTATCTCAGCAAGTAATAAAGGTAAATGTTTTGTTTGTTTTCTATTTCTGCTTTACTTTACATTTTTTTTGCTTTCCTCTTCCTCTTCTACTTTACCTTGGTTGTATGTGTTGAGTGTACAAGTGAATTCCAAAGCAAGTATAACCAAGCTACGTGAGAGCCAGCGATAGTCCATGAAGACGTTCTCCTCTTCCAAGATCCGCATCACTTCGTTCTCGCTAGGCGTGACGATATAATGTGCACGGGGACTGAGCTCGAGCTCATGATCTATGCGTTGAACGCCTCCGAAGCAAAGGTAAAACATGCAACGGTTTCCAGGTAAGTCATCACTCAACCTCGGTAAGTATCTCTTTCCTTTTCTTTCCTTTCTTTCTTTTCTTTCTTTAGTATAGATCAACACCACCTCCTCCAACTCTTTCTTCTCCACTTCATTGTACATAGTCGCTTTACTTGTTTTCTGATTCTCCACTTTTTATTCTACCACTTTCTTCTTAACTTTAACCTATAACTATTTTTCATTTTCATAACATAAAACAGAGAAGAACTTTCGCTTGTTTTCATAACGATTTCAATAAAGAACTGTAACGCTTCCATCGCAAACCCTCCTTGTGGATCACGACCCGCATAGCCACTTGCTATAGCGAAAGAATTGAGCACTTGCACATTTCCTAATCTTAAGTTCTATAATCTCGTATTTTTTGTGCAGGTTTTGCCTCAATCAATAACGGATCAAACGCAAACACAAAGATATGTTACGAGGTTCGAGCCCCTAGCTCTACATCCCCGCCTACACCACCGTGTAGGATTTCCAATCCACTATAGGAGTACCGAACTCCTCTCTCAATGCCACCGAGGCAATACAACCACAATCCACCTCTACCGAAGAGGGATAAGGCCTGTAGCCAATACAACTCAAACACAATCACCTCTACCGAAGAGGGATCCAAACTCAATACCACTCCGATCAACCTCTACCAAAGAGGGATACAACAAAAGCAAGGAGGGGTTTACAACTTAGAGGCTTAACCTCAAACACTTCTCTTTTTCTCTCTTTTTCCACAAAAACAAGATCCTAATAGAATAGGATAGGTGATAGCTCAAGTGTGAAAAAACTAGGTGTTTTTGGAAACAAGCAACAAAGAAAAACTACTTGGGAAATCTCTTGTAAATGATAGAAAAAGAAAATCAATACAATCTCCCAAAACCCTAGTTTTCTTTGATTTTCCAAAAACCCAAAACAATAAAGATGAGAAGTTTAAAGCCCAAAAACTCTTTTAAAAACTTGTTTTAAACTCTAGAAAACTAGGATTTTTTCTCTTGTAAAAACCTTGGCCAAAAACCCAAAGAGATGGGGTTTTTATAGGCTTATCAGAAAACTAGCCGTTAGGCTGAGCTGGCAGCCTGACAGGCTAACGGTCGACCGGCCCGGTCGACCGGCAACGGTCAGAAATGTGACCGTTGGGCAACCACGGTCGACCGGCCCGGTCGACCCAAACAAACAGAGAGCACTGCTCTCAGTCCCGGTCGACCGCCCAGGTCGACCGTCCCAGTGTCTCCAAACGTGCACAGATTTGTGAACGTCGGTCGACCGGCCCAGTCGACCGACTTCAGCCAAGTCGACTAGGTCAGTTGACCTAGTCGACTGATTGAAGCCTGGAACAGAAATCTGGGTCAGAAAAATAGTTTAAAAATATTTTGAAAAATCTTTTAAGTCTTCTAAAAATCAACAAAACTTGTTTTAACATTTTATATTGAAACATAAACTTGTGATAAAAATTTCAAGACATATCAATCATATCAATTCATTTTTGAGTCTTGCAAATTTTATCAAAAACAAAACTTGTATTTTTATCAAACTTGATTTTTCAATACATGAATAAGATAGTCAAAATAAGTTTGTTTAAGATGTTTAAGCATGTATGTATAACTAGAATACATCTATTATACATATAAACATGTAAACTTATTTTGATCAATCATTCATGAAAACCAAATCCAAAACATGAAACTTGTGTGTTGTGTGCATTTGAGCATATCAACTATACTAAGCTTTACAAATGGATCTAAACACACTCTAAACTATGGATACCTAAGTCTTCTTGACGATCTTCATCTTCAAAGCGACTCGATCCACAAACACCGTGATCCATGAGCTAGACAAGGTATGATCTTGAAGCTTTGGCCTTGGAATCACTATGAAAAGATTCTAAACACCTTTGTTGAAGCTAATCACCAACTAATATCTTGGTTAATGATCTGAAACTTAAAATCACAAGAATATTAGTAAACATAACTACATGAGTTAATCATCATCAAAACTAGGGTGGAAGGCCTTTGGGCCAACAATCTCCCCCTTTTTGATGATGACAAAACTCATGGAGTTATATATGCATGGATTAAATTTAAGCTTCAAAGAAGCTCCCCCTTAACTCATGCATAAAACAAATAAACATAAGATATGCAATGAATGTACATTAACATGTATGCATCAACATGCATAAAACAAATAAACATATTCTAGAAGCTCTAGATGCCAATTAAATTAATAAAACATTAACAAAAATACTAGATGCTCTAGATACCAATAAAACTTAATATATGCAAAAACATAAGTATGCATATATAAAAATCAAAACTCAAAATCTTTCTCCCCCTTTTGTCAATCATCAACAAAGGGGTAAACAATCAAAACAATAAATGAGGGGTAAAAAAAATCTTTCTCCCCCTTTTTGTCAATCAAAACAATAAAACAATGTTCTCCCCCTTTTTGTCTAAAATAAAAACAAAGTCAATAAGGGGTGACAAACAACATGATATCAATAGAAAAATATGTCAATGAAGCATCTTGATATCAATTGAAAATAAACAAAGATCAATAAATGTTATATGCTATATACATTCATGAAGAGGAAGACGCTAAGTTAGCTTTCCTACACATATGCATTACATGAAAGAGGGATGTTAAGCCCTAATTCACATAACACACATTATGTAATGCATAAGAGGATATGTGAAGCTCCCCCTACACACGTGTACCACATAAAGAAGAGATGTTAAGCTCTTCAATACACAATACACTCAACATGAATCTATATATAGAAGAGATGTTAAGCTCTCCTTGCATATAGTCAATACAAATCAAAAACTTTTGTATATTTTTCTTTAAAACAAAATTGTTAGATACCAATTTAAAACACAAAACATCTTGATATCAAAAGATAGTATTTTTTTAAGCCAAATAAACAATTGAAATGACTATTTTCTATCATAAGGTAAGGGAGTGGAAACTAAATATCAATTGAAATATGAAAATCGAATTTTCTCCCCCTTTATGAAATACCAACACAAACTATGAGTACTCTTATTTTAACAAGCCTATGCATAGTTTTTTTTTATTTTTAAAATAAGCTTGAATAAAGATACCAATTGAAAAATGAATCAATTGAAGTAATAGTTGAAACTCAAGCTCTAGTATAAACAAAATTTGTGTGAAAAATTTATATCTTAAGCACAAATAAAACAAGTATATGTGTATGAAATAGAATGAGTACCAATCACCAATAGATGATACCAATTGAAAATATACATACACAATAAATATATGAGTATACAAAAAGATCAAAATGATACCAATTGAAAGAGTTCAATGATACCAATTGACATAACAAAAAAGCATGGTATAACTCATATAACTACCTCCCATCTCATGCACAAGTTTAAAATGATTTTCAATATAAACATACAAGGCATGGACTCCCATCCACCTCCCATTGATGGTAGGGGTTTTCAAAAATGGATTTGAAAATAAGCTTAGTTTGAAAAACTCTACCAAAATGAAGAATACCGTAACTAGTTATACATAGAAAAATTTGTTTAACTAGTACGAAATCCTTCAAGTAAGGAATAAAATAAAATAATTTTTCATAAAACATGAAATCCACAAGATAATCAACACTCTAATTCAATTAGGCATAAATATGACTCATGAAAACAAAACATGAGCAAAATATAAATATGAGTGTATAAATACAATGTGAAGAACATGATCATGAAAATATACAATTTAGCTCAATATTCCTTGAAACAAGAAAACATGAAAACATAAAAATCATCTAAACTATTTAATCTTTAAGGTGTATGTATGTCTTATACAAACTAAAGCATACATACATATCCAAACACAACGAGTCCACAAAATATATGCATGAAGGCACGTGGCTCAAAAAGGATAAACATGTATACCTAATAGTTTGGACAAGATAGACATATACATGAAGTTAAACAATTTAAACACAAAATCAAACTAAATCTTCACCAAAACGAATTTCATTTCAAGGTATATGTATGAATTGTCAACACAATAAGTATACATACATATCCCTAAACACAATTGAGTCCATATATATAGATTTGCATGAAAGGCAAATGACTCAAGGGGTATACATGTATATCTTAAAGTTTGGCAATACAAACATATACATGAAGTGAAAAATCATAAAACAAATCCAAAAATGGAATACAAGTTTGAAATGTATGAATCATCAAAACTAGACTATACTAGCACATCTAATGGGTTCAAATAAGCAATCAAGCCCAAACATATATTGATTTATTTGTGGCCCACTATATGCACAAGTATATACCTAGTCTTAATGAAAACTAACATCTAAACATATATTCAAAACATGAAGCATCAAAAACAAATATAAAAATCATCATGATAGAACTAAAACATGATCATTATGTAAATTCACATGAATTAGATTCATGATGTACATTATAGCTTAAACACAAGTGAGAACACTAAGTATGGTTCATATAAGCATGTGTGTCTCAAATACTATACATGTATGTCAAGGATCTAATAAACATGGTATTTACATACTAATCCATAGACATCAAAAACATGCTATAAACAATGAAATGGAAAGCATGTAAACAATAAATGGGAGTAAAGGATTGTTACCAAAACCAAAGAAGCAACTCTCCTTGTCTCCAAAACATGGTGGTCCTCTCCACCAAATCTTCCCTTGAAAGTGATGCATCCAATTGATTTCCTTTAAGTACGGAACGCATCCACTCCAAGGTACGGCTACTCTCATGTCATGTGAGAGCCCACACCTACATCAAACAAAGGAGGGGTGGTCTTTGGTACCCATATCTTATTGGGTCCATGGGGGTTAGTACCTTCTCTAACCCAAACATAATTTTTTGCTAAATTTACATTATGTAATCTATCAAAACAAAATTTAGCAAGGTGGCCCTTACGTCCACAATGTGTACAAGTGTACACATGAGCATACATATGGTGATGGGTGTGTCCGTGAGGAGCATGTGTATGCCGTGGAGGGTGTGCATGCATAAAGGATGGAACTTGTTTCTTTCGAACCAAGGTTTCCAAACGTGAGTGGTTCATGGCACATTGGCTCATAGTGGAGCCCAAACAATCTACTCTCTTCTTTAACATACAAATATCATCATTAATCTTAGAAGAAGAGGTACATGTATTAGGTAGACTAGATGAAGAAGCTACACTAGCATGACAAACATGTGCATCCATCTTATTTTGCAAAATAATGTTTTTCTTTAGACAAACATCTAGATCATTAGAAATAGAAATTATTTTGTTTTTCAAAGCAACATTCTCTTTTAAAACAAAATCAATTTTTGAAGATAAAAACTCATTTTTCTTCAACACATCATCATAGTCATTTTTAGATTTTAAAAATTTATTTTCTTTTAAGGCAAGGTCTAGTTGAGATTTCAATGAATCCCTTTCATTAGTAATCTCATCCTTCTCTTGCAAAACAACATCAAGTCTAGAAATCAAATTTTAATTTTCATTGTTAATGCCTAGACTTTTCTTTTTCAAAATGTTATATTTTTCAATCAATTTTTCACACACAATAGATAGTTCTTCATTTAAAGCATGAGGGTCAACATAATCATTTGAAGAACTAGCACAATCATCATTATCTAAGTGGGTTTCCGATTGTACCTCAAGGGAGTCATTCCCTTGGACCATTAAGCATTGAGACTCGGATTCTCCACTAGACTCCTCCGGTTGAATTTGTTCTTGAAGCTTGGAGGTGGTGGTTGTCGTCAACTTGTTTCACACTACAAAAGCGGAATCAAGATTAGAAACAAGCATAAGATAATCTTTCGAAAGTGTGCTGATTGAACTTTTCACTTGCACACAAAATAAATAATATTAGATTTAGAACAAGTTGTGCAAGGTGCTCAATTCGAATCCGCGGTAGCAATGGCTATGCGGGTCGTGATCCTCAAGGAGGGACTAGCGATGGAAGCGTTTAAGTAAGATTCTCTAAAAATTATTTTCTTTTATTATTTACAATGGTATATGATATTTACAATGAGAAGGTGAAAAGTAAATTTGAGAGAGATGGAGATCTAAACTAGAATTAGAAAGAAAGAAAACTATACATACATACCTCTTCTACCTAGCTTACCTTTGATCCGTGCGATGACTTACCTTGTCTTGGAAGGCGTACAAGTATGGCGTATAGGATCGTCCACCTTCTTAATCTACACTACGAAAATAAAAGACAAACTAACGAAGGTTTATTCATCTCCATAGGCCATCAAGGGCTCTTCTTCGGCTAGGCAGTCTCAACGCAATTGGGTCTCATGGTTCACAAGACATTAGAGAGAAAATAGAAGAAAACAAGAACAAAAGAAACACAAGATTAAACAAGAATAAAAGAACATAAACAATAAAAGAACGAAAACGAACCTTGATTCGATTTATTTAACAATGGAAGAAGAGCAAAACTTACACCGATTGTCACCCTCAGTACAAGTAGATCTCCCTTCCTCCATGAAAACATCCTCTCCTCTCAGTTACAAAAATTACAAATAGAAAAACCTAACCTAAATTACAAATTAGCCTAAGAAAACTCTAAATTTCTCTGTTGGATTCTGTGTGTCCTTCTCTGTTGCTCTGCAGGGGTATTTATAGGAGCTGGAAGAAGTAGAGTCCCAGTACAACTCTGTCCTGCAACTTGTTATCATGTTGATCACCGAATATATCTTATCTGCGGATTGAATTGGAAAGTTTGATCAACATAAGAGTTGTAGGTCTTCCAGTCTTCTTTCTGGAGCATCTTGTATCATCGGATTTGAATATCTATAGCAAAAATTATGATCTGAATACTAAAACATGTACAGTCTGAATCCGAATTTATCTTTAAACTCTTCTCCTTTTATCTTTAGGATTGTCTTGCAAGCAAGTAGGGTTGAGTAGAAGTCCATCCCTTTCCTTTTCTTTTAGTAATTGCAAATTTTGCACATGGGCTTGTAACTTTGACATTTGGTAATTGCAACTTTGCATTGGGCTTGTACATGGCTTCTTTTGGGCTTCTTTTAAGGCTTTATTCTTTTATTTTTATTTCTCAAGGCCTGCACATAATAAATAATAAATATTAGTAAATGTGCATGATTATATGAATAAATATGAAAATGTGATGGTAAATGTAATGATAAAAATGCACTTTTCACTACCAATCACACCCCCACACTTATCTTTTTGCTCGTCCTCGAGTAAAAATCAAAAAGAAAAACTAAACTAGCTAACTCACTTTCGTAGGAATCACGGTTGCACTTAGCATGTGCAACAAGCCGTTAAACTCCTAGGTTACCCTAAAGGACGAGTGTTGTCTCGTGAGGGTTTTCAGCGGATTACACCCACAAAATCCATAAAAGGAAATATTTGAAATATGTTTGAAGAGACTAAGTAATCTATAAGATTTTAGGATCATCATTTTTATTCATTCTTAAACTTAGTCTTTATATAGTAAATTGTTATCCATTTTAGGTAAGGATCAAAACTGAATTTTTGTATAGTCTTTTTCGTTACCAAAAATCATATGCATCCTTATGAATTTTTACTAGGAATTCCTTAACTTGGACTCTCATGCCTCTCTATATATTTTTTTCTCTCTCTGTTTTTTTTAATATGTATAACTCATCTAATTTTCTTTCGTATAAGCATCAAGGCTTCTTGAGGCCCTCATACCTAACTAATTGATTATTAGATGTGTTACTACATATATTGTATTTCTTAGTCTTCTTAGGCTTTCTAATCCACCCATGTAGCGAACTTAAAGTCGGTGGCTCCCAAACCGGTCGGCTTTAGGGCACCAAGTGAGAAAACACCCCGCGGACTCAAATTCGAGTGAACTAGGCCACAAAACTAAGGACTTTATTTGTAAACTCACCTTTAGGCGTGAATACTTATGCTTCTTGAGGCACATGTATACAGCTTAATTTGTGAAATTTTTTTTTAAGGATATTTTTTTTTATATGAGGCACAAGGGTCTTTGTCTTAGAATCCTAGATATGCATTAGGTATGCACATTTCATTAAGATAAAAATTAAGACTAACTATTTATTCAATTTCTCCTCCTATACCTAAAATTTAAACAATTTATTTATTTTGACCAAGTTTTTAGAAATCCTAATCATGATTTTCCTAATTCTTAAGACTAACTTAGATTTCTTTCAAAGATAAGTCAATATTGTCCTTTTTATAAGTTTTTTTTTTAGCAGATTTTTGTTAGTTTCTAACTATGTTAGTATGTTAGTAAAGCCTACCCCCACACTTATCTCATGCATTGTCCTCAATGTATGAATGAATGCATATATGCATGAAAAAGAACAAGGGAAGGCAGAAGTTACCTCAAGGTGGTGGTTCCGGTGGTGGTCTAATTGGGCCAAGCGTTGCTACCCAATCAAGATAACATAATACTTCATGGAGGAACCCACCAAAAATTTTTCTTGTATAACCCACGAAAATGTATGTGTGATCATTTTTTAAAATTTCCACCCCATCAAATTTCCAAATTTCATAATAAATTTCAGAGTCAATTGTGTCAACCGCCTTGTCCCAAAATGGAGTGTGAAAAGATGGAATGATTGACTTGGACGTCGTAATTATGGGAACGAATACCGACTTAGGAAAGAAACTTAAATCAAGTAAGGGTTCAGGAGTCGGGCTAGGTTCAGGAGTCGGGTCCAAATCAATAAGCTGAAACTCAAGTCCACAATCAGTTTCCCACAATGGAATGTGACTTAATGTTGGTGATTCAAGTTCAAGAATGATAGATGTGGGAATCAAAACTGACTCTAAAAGATTACCTAAGTCGGGTAACAAAACAGGAGTCAATAATGATTCGGGAATTTGAACTTGATCACAGATTTGAGAATCTAGGTCACATATCTCATTGGGTTCAATTTCATAAAAATGAGAACTTGCCAATTTATCCATGAGAATTTCAAAATTGCACAATTGGTCAAGTTCAATATGATCATCAAAAATGGGTGATTCAATTTCATGATCTATGGGCACAGGAATAAATGTTGGCTCAGAAAATTGGTCCAAATTGGGTAAGGATACCGGAGTCAACATAGATTCAAAAATAGAAACTGAATCACAAAGTTGGGGATCAGGTTCACATTCACAATCTAATTCAATCTCATTGAAATTAAAACTAGCCAATTTGTCCAAGGATTGAGATTGGTCCAGTTCATATTGATGTGATGAAATTGAATTTTGATCAAGGTCTTCTAGATAGGATGATTCTTGGTTCCTATCAACTTGGTTGGTAAGTTCAAGAATGTTTGAAAGTCTAGAAATTTGATCATTCATTATCTCTTGCAACCGATCCACTTTTTCTTCTAACCCATTGAATGGATCATTGGAGGATTGAAACATTGGTGATGTGGGAAAAGACGTGTACGAAGATAATGGTTGAACAGGTGGTTGACCATATGGTTCAGGGGTGTTGAATCCCCATTGACTCTGTAAAGAGTAGTGATTATTCCAATCTTGTTCATAGTATTGGGGCTGGGGCATGTAATGATTTGGATAAGACCAATCTGGCACACTAGGTTGGTCAAAGTTATGATATGCCGGGTTGGTAATATCCGAATAAGAGGTTGGTGTGTAATATGAATTCTCATTAAAGTTGAAAAAATTGTTGTTATAGGCCATATCACACAAACACAAACAAAGAAAAAGAAAACAAACAAATAAGCAAACAAAAAAGAAAAAAAATTCTATCCTAAGTTAGGGTAGACTTATGACCTAAACGACTCCTAACTGGTTAGACTGTCCACGGGAGGTAGGGTGCAGACTTTGACCACAAGTTAATCAGCCAGGTCAGGGCAAGATTGGTGGGAGGTTTTCTGTCAAAGACGTTCCTTAATTAAATAACCACCAATCTTCGGGCTTTCGGCCCTCAATCCCCTTCCTAGACACTGATTTGGCGGGAGTCAACTTCCAGCACTGTTCCCCCTTAGGATAATCTCCTAATTGAGTCCGAGATGTCCCTAGGGCCAACGTCTACTTAATTTTAATTAGGCTTGGTTAGTGAGTGCTTGGAATCTGATTTTTGGGCCAAGGAAGGGTGATGAAATCCCCACCTTATCTTGTTAATGGGTTATGCCCTTAGAATAAATTTATGCAAGTGTACAAAATATGTAAATAAGATTCACTCAAAGCATGAAAATCAACCAAGAGATGAGTCATATTCTACATGAAATGCGAACGTACCTTGCTCCAGCACTCTTCAACAGTAAAATAAAGGAATTGAAAAGACACGTGCCTAGGATGCAAACGTCTAATCAATTTTTATCTTTTACAACAAATATTTTACTGTTGAATTAATTAGCAGTATACAGGTTTATCACAGAACAAATTTTAACAGAGCAGAAAATAAATCTTGCACTTTTTAGCAACCCGCAGAAAGATACGTCAGTAGTTCACTACTATTGCTGCGGATCCGCGGCTATTGCCGCGTTTGCGCGGCAGATGAGTAGGCTCTGCTGCTCTGCCTTCTAGGGAAGAGGCACAGAGTTGCTATATGTCCACTTCTGCTGTTGTTTTTCTGTTCTCCAAACCTGCAAACAGAAAAGAATAAACGAATTAGTTAATAATTTTTATTATTATTAGAGAATAACTTACCGTCCCTCCCTGGCAACGGCGCCAATATTATGATTGAGATTTTACCTGCACACAAAAATAAGGAATTAGATTTAGAACAAGTTGTGCAAGGTGCTTAATTCGAATCCGCGGTAGCAATGGCTATGCGGGTCGTGATCCTCAGGGAGGGACTAGCGATGGAAGCGTTTAAGTAAGATTCTCTAAAAATTATTTTCTTTTATTATTTACAATGGTATATGATATTTACAATGAGAAGGTGAAAAGTAAATTTGAGAGAGATGGAGATCTAAACTAGAATTAGAAAGAAAGAAAACTATACATACATACCTCTTCTACCTAGCTTACCTTTGATCCGTGCGATGACTTACCTTGTCTTGGAAGGCGTACAAGTATGGCGTATAGGATCGTCCACCTTCTTAATCTACACTACGAAAATAAAAGACAAACTAACGAAGGTTTGTTCATCTCCATAGGCCATCAAGGGCTCTTCTTCGGCTAGGCAGTCTCAACGCAATTGGGTCTCATGGTTCACAAGACATTAGAGAGAAAATAGAAGAAAACAAGAACAAAAGAAACACAAGATTAAACAAGATTAAAAGAACATAAACAATAAAAGAACGAAAATGAACCTTGATTCGATTTATTTAACAATGGAAGAAGAGCAAAACTTACACCGATTGTCACCCTCAGTACAAGTAGATCTCCTTCCTCCATAAAAACATCCTCTCCTCTCAGTTACAAAATTACAAAAAGAAAAACCTAACCTAAATTACAAATTAGCCTAAGAAAACCCTAAATTTCTCTGTTGGATTCTGTGTGTCCTTCTCTGTTACTCTGCAGGGGTATTTATAGGAGCTGGAAGAAGTAGAGTCCCAGTACAACTCTGTCCTGCAACTTGTTATCATGTTGATCACCGAATATGTCTTATCTGCGGATTGAATTGGAAAGTTTGATCAACATAAAAGTTGTAGGTCTTCCAGTCTTCTTTCTAGAGCATCTTGTATCATTGGATTTAAGTATATGTAGCAAAAGTTATGATCTGAATATTAAAATGTGTACAGTCTGAATCTGAATTTATCTTTAAACTCTTCTCCTTTTATCTTTAGGATTGTCTTGCAAGCAACTAGGTTGAGTAGAAGTCCATCCCTTTCCTTTTCTTTTAGTAATTGCAAATTTTGCACATGGGCTTGTAACTTTGACATTTGGTAATTGCAACTTTGCATTGGGCTTGGACATGGGCTTCTTTCGGGCTTCTTTTAAGGCTTTATTCTTTTATTATTATTTCTCAAGGCCTGCACATAATAAATAATAAATATTAGTAAATGTGCATGATTATATGAATAAATATGAAAATGTGATGGTAAATGTAATGATAAAAATGCACTTTCCACTACCAATCATGTGCTTCTAATGGCCTCAAGGGCTTGTGCATTGGCCCCTATATGATTGCTATCACTAAGGAAGGATTCCTTGGTAATGGCAAGGTAAACTTTATGACCTAGAGTTTGTAAATAAACAGTCATTCTAATCTTCCAAACAACAATGTTGGAAGGGTCAAAACTAGGTGGGGTCATGAAGGCCATGATAAACTATATGAGTGCAAACAAGCAAATGCAAATAATAGATTAGCAAACAAATGGATCTCTCTCTTAGGATGTTAAGCCTAATATCAGGAGCACTAGCTCTGATACCAATTGAAAAACACCTAGAGGGGGGGGTGAATAGGTGTAAGTGCTAATCTAAGAACTAAGTGCGCTAAATACGGAAGCTAATGCAAATCTTGCACAAACTTAATACAACACAACAAGTGTAGCCGATTTCCCCGTGAAGGGCTCTGGACTAACTCCTCTTGATTCCCCTTTAATGGGTTAAGGTGCTATGTGAAGCTCTTGTTGGTTAAGTATAAGTTAGGCACACACACAAGCAAGCTAAGCAAATAAGGATGAATAGCAATATGAATATATGCAAGGCAACACAAGCAAATAGATATGTATGATATGAAAGATGCTATGCACAATATAAAGAGAGAGAGAGTTAGAGATAATGGATCAAACGCAAACACAAAGATATGTTACGAGGTTCGAGCCCCTAGCTCTACATCCCCGCCTACACCACCGTGTAGGATTTCCAATCCACTATAGGAGTATCGAACTCCTCTCTCAATGCCACCGAGGCAATACAACCACAATCCACCTCTACCGAAGAGGGATAAGGCCCGTAGCCAATCAACTCAAACACAATCACCTCTACCGAAGAGGGATCCAAACTCAATACCACTCCGATCAACCTCTACCAAAGAGGGATACAACAAAAGCAAGGAGGGGTTTACAACTTAGAGGCTTAACCTCAAACACTTCTCTTTTTCTCTCTTTTTCCACAAAAACAAGATCCTAATAGAATAGGATAGGTGATAGCTCAAGTGTGGAAAAACTAGGTGTTTTTGGAAACAAGCAACAAAGAAAAACTACTTGGGAATCTCTTGTAAATGATAGAAAATGAAAATCAATACAATCTCCCAAAACCCTAGTTTTCTTTAATTTTCCAAAAACCCAAAACAATAAAGATGAGAAGTTTAAAGCCCAAAAACTCTTTTAAAAACTTGTTTTAAACTCTGAAAAACTGAGATTTTTTCTCTTGTAAAAACCTTGGCCAAAAACCCAAAGAGATGGGGTTTTTATAGGCCCATCAGAAAACTAGCCGTTAGGCTGAGCTGGCAGCCTAACAGGCTAACGGTCGACCGGCCCGGTCGACCGCCAACGGTCAGAAATGTGACCGTTGGCAACCACGGTCGACCGGCCCGGTCGACCCAAACAAACAGAGAGCACTGCTCTCAGTCCCGGTCGACCGCTCGGGTCGACCGTCCCAGTGTCTCCAAACGTGCACAGATTTGTGCACGTCGGTCGACCGGCCCGGTCGACCGACTTCAGCCAAGTCGACTAGGTCAGTTGACTTAGTCGACTGATTGAAGCCTGGAACAGAAATCTGGGTCAGAAAAATAGTTTAAAAATATTTTGAAAAATCTTTTAAGTCTTCTAAAAATCCACAAAACTTGTTTTAACATTTTATATTGAAACATAAACTTGTGATAAAAATTTCAAGACATATATCAATCATATCAATTCATTTTTGAGTCTTGCAAATTTTATCAAAAACAAAACTTGTATTTTTATCAAACTTGATTTTTCAATACATGAATAAGATAGTCAAAATAAGTTTGTTTAAGATGTTTAAGCATGTATGTATAACTAGAATACATCTATTATACATATAAAACATGTAAACTTGTTTTGATCAATCATTCATGAAAACCAAATCCAAAACATGAAACTTGTGTGTTGTGTGCATTTGAGCATATCAACTATACTAAGCTTTACAAATGGATCTAAACACACTCTAAACTATGGATACCTAAGTCTTCTTGACGATCTTCATCTTCAAAGCGACTCTATCCACAAACACCGTGATCCATGAGCTAGGCAAGGTATGATCTTGAAGCTTTGGCCCTGGAATCACTATGAAAAGCTTCTAAACACCTTTGTTGAAGCTAATCACCAACTAATATCTTGGTTAATGATCTGAAACTTAAAATCACAAGAATATTAGTAAACATAACTACATGAGTTAATCATCATCAAAACTAGGGTGGAAGCCTTTGGGCCAACAGATTAGAGCACAAAAACTGAGAGTAAAAAAAACTTCTTTCAAAAAGACTCAAGCTTTGATTGGAAATGTTGTTGTGATTCTCCTCAACCCCATCCACCCTTATTTATAGGATATAGGTAGGGATTAAAGGGTAAACAATAATTTTGATTAATCAGGAAAGATAAGACCCAAAACCCGCCATAAACCTCATTTGGAGAAGAAAACCATGTTTTAAACAAGTTTAAAAAACTAGCCGTTTGGCTGTTAATACACACACGGTCGACTGGCCCGGTTGACCGGTTTTCAAAATTATTTGACCGTTGGCAGGCCACGGTCGACCGCTCAGTCGACCATCCCAAATAGAGACTTGGGTGCAGTCAGTCGGTCGAAGCTCGGTCGACCGATATGGGGTCCGGTCGGCCGCCCGGTCGACCGGATAACGTGCACACATGCACGCACCCAATGGTCAGAACTGCGGTCGACCGCTCGATCGACCGTTATGACCTAAAACAGAGCCGTTCGACCGTCCGGTCTACCGTAACAGCTCAAAACAGATAATTTGTAAAAATATTTTTGAAGATATGTTAATTTTCAAAAATTAATTTTGTCAAGGCTTAGTACAGTACAATAAATTGAGTTTGCAAATACTGAAATAGGCATATTAAAATATTTTATACAAAGGACAAAAATAATTTTTTGAAAATCATGTGCAATTTTGTGTGTGGGAAATTTGAGCTTCAACACTATATACTATCCTTTAACAAACTAAAGTATAAAAATTATAGAAAGAAGTCTCCAAGCTGCATTGTCCCAAACTAGAGCCTCCTCTCCTATGAAAGAGTCCTCTTGCACCATCAACCTATCAACATGCTTTTAGCGCTATAAACCTCGCAATATGCTTAAAGCCATCAAGACTTGTACAAACCTGAAATTCATTCTAAAATAGCTTATTAGTACCAAATAGCTTCTATATGTTTTGTTATCATCAAAACTTATACAAATAGAGAGTGTAACCTTTTGGGCCAACAATCTCCCCCTTTTTGATGATGACAAAATATATAGGCTATAACACAAGATATAAAAGAGAGGTAAAAACTCTCCCTCAAATAATGCTATATTAAACAAGTATAAAACAATTAATTATGAGAGAATTTTTGATTTTTGAAAATTTGAAAGCAAGCACACCAAACCAAAGCACCAAACATAAAACCAAAACTTATACAAACAACATATTTCTCCCCTTTTTGTCATACATCAAAAAGGGATATGTTAGCAAGAAAACTTCCTTATTCAACAACACAAACATTTAGTTCACCACATATAAAAGAAAATCTATTATAGTCAAGTGGTTTAGTGAAAATATCGGCAAGTTGAAAATCGGAAGAAACATAATCAATATCAATATGACCTTTCTCAAAATGATCTCTAAAGTGATATCGAATCTCAATGTGCTTGGGCTTACTATGTTGATTTGCATTCTTAGTCATATGAATAGTACTAGTATTATCACAAAATATTTTTATATGGTCATAATGCAAATCATAATCAAGGAGAGTATGTTTCATCAAAGGAGTTGAGCACAACAAGCCCCCGCCGCAACATACTCCGCCTTGGCGGTTGAGAGGGCTACCGAATTTTGTTTCTTGGAAGACCATGAAACAAGACAATTACCAAGTAATTGACATGTTCCACTAGAATTCTTCCTATCCACTCTACAACCCGTATAGTCGGCATCCGAAAAACTTGTTATTGAGAATTCTCCGGTTTTCGGATACCATAGACCCATTCCAATAGTTCCCTTAACATAACGAATAATGCATTTTATCGTAATTAAATGAGATTCTTTGGGACAAGATTGGAATCTAGCACGAAGACACACACTAAACATAATATCCGGCCTAATAGCCATTAAATACAACAAACTACCAATCATGCTTCTATATAATTTTATATCAACACACTTACCTTGGTCATCCTTATCAAGCTTGGTGGGGTGGCCATGGGAGTGTTGCAAATCTTTCAGTCTTCAAACCCAAATTTCTTGATGAGTCCTTGGAGTACTTGGCTTGACAT
This sequence comes from Agave tequilana, assembly GCA_038442645.1. NCBI lineage: Eukaryota > Viridiplantae > Streptophyta > Magnoliopsida > Asparagales > Asparagaceae > Agave > Agave tequilana. Next base: position 5,956 of record JAVJIF010025450.1, on the reverse strand, counting down.
GTGAAAATCCCATCATGCATTTGCTTGATTTGGAGTCCAAGAAAATAGTTCAATTCACCCATCAATGACATCTCAAATTCACGTTGCATACATTGTTCAAACTCCTTGCAAAGTAACTCATTAGTAGAACCAAAGATTATATCATCAACATATATTTGAAGTATAAGAATGTCACTACCAACATGTTTAGTAAATAATGTGGTGTCTACTTTGCTTTTAAAAAATCATTTGAAAAAAGAAAACTAGGAAAGCCTTTCATACCAAGCTCTTGGAGCTTCTTTTAAACCATACAATGCTTTATCTAGTTTGAAAACAAAATTTGGATGTACATGATCCACAAAACCAGGAGGTTGTTCAACATATACTTCCTCATCAATAAAACCATTTAAAAATGCACTTTTACATCCATTTGAAAAAGTTTAAAATTTTATAGGATGCATAAGCTAGTGTGATCCGTATGGCTTCTAGCCGTGTTACGGGTGCAAAGGTCTCCTTAAAGTCGATTCTTTCAACTTGAGTGTAACCTTGGGCCACTAACCTAGCCTTATTCCTAATAACATTTCCTGACTCATCCAACTTGTTCCTAAAAATTCACTTAGTACTAATTATTGGTCTATCATGGGGTCTTAGAATAAGGTGCTAAACTTGGTTGCGCTCAAATTGATTGAGCTCTTCTTGCATAGCAAGCAACTAATATGAGTCACCCTCGGCTTCGAGGATGTTTTTGGGTTCAAAATGAGATATGAATGCATAATTCCCACACAAATCATGGAGTTTGGAGCGAGTGGTTGCTCCCTTTGGTACATCACCTATGATGAGATCTTTGGGATGATTTGAGGCGTATCTCCAATCTTTAGGAAGTGGTTGTGATTGTTCCACTTCATCCTTTTGAACTTCACCAATAGGTTCTTTCTTGTCTTCTTGGATGGGTGAGTCCTTCAAAGATATTTTCTCTATGTCCTCACCTAATGAGTCAATCTCTACAACATTCTCAAGAATAGCATTAGTTCCTTCAAATTTAACATGCATAGATTCTTCAATAGTATGAGATGATTTATTAAACATTCTATATGCTTTGCTAGTACTAGAATAGCCAACAAAAATTGCTTCATAAGCCTTAGCATCAAATTTATCCAAATTATCTTTGGTGTTCAAAACAAAACACTTGCATCGAAAACTTTAAAGTATGAAACATTTGGTTTTCTTAAATGATAAATTTCAAAAGAGGTTTTGAAAGTATTTTTACACAAATAAATACGGTTAGATATGTAGCATGCGGTGTTTACGGCCTCAGCCCATAAGTATTGAGGGAGCCCATATTCACTTATCATAGTCCTAGCCATTTCTTGAAGAGTTCTATTCTTCCGTTCAACTACTCTATTTTGTTGTGTAGTTCTAGGACATGACATTTCATACTTAATTCCCTTTTCATTACAATAAGTCGTGAAGAGTTGGTTGACAAACTCACCACCTCTATCACTTCTTATCCGTAAAATTGAAAATCCTTTTTCTTTTTCAACCCTTTTCAAAAAATCTTAAAATGCGAAAAGTTTGATCTTTATGCTCCAAAAAGAAAACCCAAGTGAAACGAGAGAAATCATCGACTAAAACAAAAAAAAACATATCTATTTCCATTTAAGCTTTTAGTTTTAGTTGGTCAAAAAGATCCATGTGAATCAATTCTAATGGCCTAGATGACATGATATCCTTGATTGGTTTGAAAGAAGACTTGGTTGTTTCCCAAGTTGGCACGCACCACAAATGCGGTCTTTTTCAAACTTCAAACAAGGAATACCCTTCACCAATTTTAAAATTTATTCTAGCAAGGTGATCAAAAGATGCATGGCCTAATCTTCTATGCCATAACCATGAAATCTCATCAAAAGCATTTAAATATTTTGTAGAGCAATCCAAATTAAGCATATCAATAATGTAGACATTATTTTCATGAAATCCAGTAAGAATACAATCATTAGTTTTACAATCAAAAATTTTGCAAGAAGATTCATCAAACACAAATTTGAGACCACGATTACATAGTTGACTAATACTATGCAAATTATGTTTAAGCCCATCAACAAGAACTACATTTTCAATTAAAGGAGATGCACCAATCTTAATGTTACCTATACCGATGATGGTGCCCTTGGAGTCATCCCGAAGGTGACGGTACCACCTTCAACGTACCTTGATAGGGTTGTGAAATTGTTGATATCCCATGTCATATGCCTTGAACAACCATTATCAAGGTACCACCGCTCCTTACGTCTTGGAGTCTTGGTGTGTACCTATATCAAATAATTTAAGGCTTGATTTTGGTACCCAAATTTTCTTGGGTCCTAATGTGTTAGTGTTTCGAACCCAAACAAGAATGTTTGTACTATTTATATGATCATAGCAAAATTTAGCTAAATGACCATTCCGACCACAATAAGTACATTTATAAATTCTTCCATATTAAAAGCATAATGAGCATGTGGTTTATGAACATGTGATTTGTGAGCATGGGTGTTTTAGCATGATTGACATGTGATGTGTTAGCATGATGAACATGTGGAGTTTTGGCATGAGATGTTTTATCATGTTTAGCATGAGGAGTATGCATATGCTTCTTTGAAAACATTTCTTCTAATTTAGTATTGTTAAAAGCACATTCTTTTAAAATATTTTCCAAAATCATTTATTCTAGTTTTTAACATGGAAAACTCATTTTCATTAATTTTAGGATATTTAGCTTTGCAAGCAACTCTATAGGCATCAAAATCTATTTGTGTTGAAATAAGAATAAAAGATAACTCATCCTTGTCTTTTGAAGAAATAGCAATTTGATTTTTAAGCATTTCATTTTCTTTTTCAATTTTGAACAATCTTCCTTTTAGCATCAAAACTTTCTGAAAGTTCAATGAAAGCTTGTAATAATAATTCTTTACTTTTTTCACTTTCATCATCAAGTGGTTGGGTAGTTACCTTAGGTGTGTTTGCCATGAAACACACATTGCCGTGTCGACTTCATCTTCGAATTCACTTTCTGAGTCCCAAGTAGCTTTGTACACCTACTTTTCAACGGCTTCTTTTGCTTCAAGGAGAAAGATATCTTTTTCTTGAAATCTGGACAATCGGCCATGATGTGTCCGGGTTTCCGACAGTTGTAGCATATGATCTTTTTCTCCTCCTTCCCTTCCCATCGCCTTCTATAGTTGAGCTTATTCTTGCGGTACATTCTCTTTTCATTTCTCACAAGAAGAGATAGCTCTTCATAATCTTCTTCATCTTCTTCATCATCGTAGTTGGTAGAGGAAGACTTGAAAAGCTATAGACTTTTTCTTTTGAGGTACCGCTTCTTCTCTAGCCTTTTTCTTCATCTCATGAGTCTTAAGATTTCCATAAGACTTATGAGCTCCATCTCGTCTTTGTCATTCAATTCCTTCAAGGTGGTAGCTTTGATTTTTTATGATGAAGGGAGAGCACGAATCACCTTACGCACCTTTTGGTCGTTGCTTGTTTCATCACCTAGAGAAGCAAGAGTATTTGTGATCTTAGTAAACTTAGTAATCATATCATCAATAGATTCATTTTCTTGCATTTTTAAAACTTTCATATTGGGAACACAAGAGATCTATTTTATCTCTCTTGACTTGTGATGTTCCATCATGAGTGACCAATAAGTGTTGTCAAATCTCATAGGCGGATTTGCAATGGATAACACGTGTTAAGTCATCCTCATTCAAAGCTAAAAGTAGGGCATTTGAGCCTTTGAATTAGCATCAAATTCCTTGGAGGTAAGTTCGAACCAAGTGTCCTCCTCACCTTCGGGTTTACTATAAAAGGCTTGGTCAAAGACTTAGCAACTATACTACCTAGAGATTGTAGAAAAATGTTCATCCTAACTTTCATATGGGAATGTTGAGTCCATCAAATTTGGGAGGGGTCTTAATGTTATCGGCCATCTTTACTAGTGTATGAATGAAGATATGAAAATAGTAAATAGCAAATTATAGGATCTCTCTAAGGATGTGAAGTCAAAAACAAGAGTCCTAGCTCTGATACCAATTGAAATCACCTAGAGGGGGGGTGAATAGGTGATAATGCTAATCAATGCATAAACTTAAAATGAGATGATGCAACGATCACTCAAAGTAAGATTAGAAGCCGAATACCTCGTGAAGGGCTCTGAACTCCTTCCTCGTGTTCCTCTAAATAAGAGTTAAGGTACGCAATGCAATCTTGTGTGAGAGTATTGATCGACAATATAAGAATGAATGGAAAGAAAGTAAATAACACAAGTAAACCAATCGCAAAACACAGAGATTTGTTTCGAGGTTCGAGCACCCAGCTCTACGTCCCCGCCTTCACCCAGAAGGATTTCAGATCCATTAGAACTTTTACAAAGGATTACAACCACTAGGGAGTACCCAACTCCTCAATCATACTCCTCTAGTCCAGAGAGTAGGGAGCCATAAATACAATAATCTCTTGGTAATCAAAAGACCACAAACTCTCTTTTGAAAAACTTTTCTTTACAAAACCCTAGAGAATAATCTATAGGATTGAAGCTCAAGGTTTGTAAGTGAAAAATAAAACAAAGTAGAAGAGAGTTTGATTCAAAAACTTCAGAGAAAAAATCAGAGATTAGAGCACAAAAATTGAGAGTAAAAAAAAAACTTCTTTCAAAAAGACTCAAGCTTTGATTGCAAATGTTGTTGTGATTCTCCTCAACCCTATCCACCCCTATTTATAGGATATAGGTAGGGATTAAAGGGTAAACAATAATTTAATTTCATCAAGAAAGATAAGACCCAAAACTAGCCATAAACCAAAACTAGCCATAAGCCTCATTTGGAGAATAAAATCACGTTTTAAAATAAGTTTAAAAAAACTATCCGGTTTGGTTGTTAATACACACACGGTCGACCGGCCCGGTTGACCGGTTTTCAAAATTATTTGACCGTTGGCAGGGCCACGGTCGACCGCCCGGTCGACCGTCCCAAATAGAGACTTGGGTGCAGTCAGTTGGTCGACGTTCGGTCGACCAATATGGGGTCCCGTCGGCTGCCCGGTCGACCAGATAATGTGCACACATGCACGCACCCAACGGTCAGAACTACAATCGACCGCTCGGTTGACCGTTCTGACCTGAAACAGAGCCAGTCGACGGTCCGGTCGACCGCACAACAGGTCAAAAACAGATAATTTGTAAAATTTTTTTGAAGATATGTTAATTTTCAAAAATTAATTTGTCAAGACTTAGTATTCTATAATAAATTGAGTTTGTAAATACTGAAATAGGCATATTAAAATATTTTATGCAAGAGACAAAAATAATCTTTTGAAAATCATGTGCAATTTTTTGTGTGTGGGGGAAATTTGAGCTTCAACACTATATACTATCGTTTAACAAACTAAAGTATAAAAATTATAAAAGAAGTCTCCAAGCTGCGTTGTGCCAAGCTAGAGCCTCCTCTCCTATGAAAGAGTCCTCTTGCGCCATCAACCTATCAACATGCTTTTAGCGCTATAAACCTCACCATATGCTTAAAGCCATCAAGAGTTGTACAAACCTGAAATTCATTCTAAAATAACTTATTAGTACCAAATAGCTTCTATATATTTTGTTATCATCAAAAACTTATACAAATAGAGAGTGTAACCTTTTGGGCCAACAAAGTAATCTTCTTCAAGTTCAATCTCTTATCAAGAAATCCTATCTTCTTATCCTAGATATTTCAAATCCTAGCATATATTACCATCCTTCTTAAGTTTTCCGATTCTATGCATCTTTGTAATATGTGATAGCTCTTAACTTGGGATTTTGATTCAAATTTTTATACTTAAACTTTTTAAATAATATAGAAGTTTTGAAGTATTACCACTTCATTGCCCTTTAAGCACTTCTTTCTTTTCTATTTTTCATACATAGAACTCATCTAATTTTCTTTCGTATAAATATCAAGGCAGG
>JAVJIF010025449.1:0-46560 GCA_038442645.1 Agave tequilana | reverse complement strand
ATCTTTAAACCAACTCAATTCCTGCTCCAGCCATCCATTGAGACCAATTATGTCACTCCTATAGCTTATGCTGCATCAAATTCAAAGGATCAACTCTCATTAGTGGATCACCACTGGTATCTAATTTTTCCAGTCAAGTGTTACCTACTAACGAGCAATTATCCCAAGATTTCATTGGCCAAAACTTCCTTTCAAAAGTCCTTGAGAAAGCAATCTCTATTTGTTGCTCTCCTAACCGAATCTCATTGCAAATATGAGAGAGGAACCATTAGAACAATACCCAACAACCAAGAGGTCTCAATGAACAACAGTGATCAACAATTGTCACCTTACTCTCCTAATCAAAATCTTCTAATGAGCACAGAAACTCAATCATTTCGATTTCCAGGTATGTGTCCTCCATTGAGAAACTTCAACTTTGAATCTCAATTTCCAAAGGTGGAACACGAACCACCGATTGGGTCAAGTTCAATTTTTTCGAGCACTTTAGGCCATGTTTTGAATCATGATAGGGAGGGGGTTAAGTCTTTCCTAGCTGGACTAGTTCGACCAGGACCAGATGTACCTCAGATCTACAAGTGTCAAATTTGCTCTATGGAGTTTTCCAATTCTCATGCCTATGGTGGGCATAGAAGCTCTCACAGCAAGAAGAAAAAAGAGAATCTTTGGTTAGTGGTAGGAGGAAGGCCTAAGAAGGCGAAGTTGGCTAGCATAAAGACCACTTCTTTTGCTTCGAAGAGTGAAATTGGAAATGCAAGAAAGGTCTCAGAGGGGAAAGAAAGCAACATGGAGAGAACATGTAGTGAAAAAGATTATGATGGTGGATGACAGTGATAATCAGAAAGAGATAAGATTTGGGAGTGATTTAACTGCACAAGATTCATGTAGGCGATGATAGTTACTAAACTAAGTAAAAGTGTTCTGAGTTCTGAGTTCTTCATTGCGAAGAAGGATTATATTTTTTACTTTCTTTTTAATTTTTATGTTTAGCTTCTTTTCTTCTTCTTCTTTTTCTAATATTAGGGTTCAACTCAAAAATTATTATTATGTTTGTATACAATGATGGGGCTTATAGTTCTCTCTCGTATGACATCAAACTATAGTAATTTATCCTCCATGAAATTCGATTGTGATCCCCTAAAATTACCTCATCCATAAATACTCTTTTTATATTTTTTTCCTTTATATTAAGCTCTCTCTAGTTTCTTTTGGTTAGGTTGGATCCAAGATTGTAACAAGGTTTCCTTTTTAAGTTTTGTGGATTCCTAGCCTATTAAACCAAAACATCTACGGTTTGGACCTTTGCATCCAACCACAAGAAACTAGTAAATTGATTTATCCAACCTTAAACTACCATTATTTCTTACTTGATATCAATTTGAAGAGTTTGTAACTACACATAGGAAAAATGAATAAATTAGAAGTGAGTATTAACTTATATTGAAATTTTGTTCTAAAAAGTTATACTGAACTTTTTTTTGCATCTCTCCTACGTATATAACAAACTAAAGTTTCTAAATTTTAACAACATGGTTTTCTAAAATTTTCAACCACAAAAAATTCCAAAAACAATCTTCTTGTTTGCAAATATAACTCCTTCGAGATAATAGTCAGAAAAGTATCAGAATAGCAAGAAGAGTAATTCCATAGATCATATCTCCAGTTTATATAGATTTTTGTTAGACAAAATACTTAAATCGGTCATGAATTTAGAATCTTTCATAATCTAATCTCGCTCTTTTATCATTAAGTCAAACCTCGACCGCTCTAGTTGTAAAGATCTAACCAACACAAAAATCTTTAGAAAGACATTGAAAATTCAGTTGCTAATTGTAGTGTTTTTGCTAAACTAGGGGAAAAAACATTTGCCAAGAAAATAAAAAAAAAGAAAAACTATATAATTATGTTGTTTTCATTGGAAAAAAAGGGTTAATAAGTATGGAAATCCCTAATCTTGTCCAACTTAATGGCAATACTTATTAAAAGTTCATCAAATCATTGTCACTTGGTAAATATACAAAGGTCTATTGAAGATCAAAAATGATTTTGTAACCTACTTTACTTGTTTTTTATGTTATGAGATACCCAATGATTCACTGGTCATAAGGCACACCAAAACCTGATATATGTACATACTGTAGGAGAGAGGGATAGAGAGGAGATAAAAGGAAGCGGGAGAGTTCATTAAACTCATCAGGAAGATAGCACAGAGATCGGAAGTCAAAAGAATAAGAACGGCAGTTGTAGCAGGCCGAGACAGAACCCAGCGACCGGGCAGTCGACCGGTGTGCCCAATCGACCGCTCAGTTGACCGGTGTGAACGACGTGCACGGATATAGCCCTATCGACCGCCCGGTTGACTTTGGCAAAGGAACAGTCGACCGACTGACATGAGCTAGCTCTCAGTTGCTCGCTTTTTGTTCTCCTTTTAGGATTCAGACTCCTTTTCTGTTTTAGGGTCGAATCCAATCAGGATTTTCTAAATCTCTGGGACTCTATGGTTATAAATATGGGCTAGAGCCCTCATGTATTGTATTCCTAGAAATATCCCTCTGGTATTCCTTGTATTGATTGTTGAATCAATAAAGTCTCTCTCTCCCTTACCCCGAGGACGTAGGTAAATTGCCGAACCTCGTTAAATACTGTGTTGATTTGCTTTCTTTCTTGTTTTTCTGTTCTTATCGTGTGGGTACTTCTCCGGCTGCATCTATCTCTAATTTGTGTATTCCTTGTTGTTTGTTGCCTCGTTGGTTGTTGCCTCGCATGCAACACATACAAGCTTTTCTATACAAGTAATGCATGCAAACCTCGATGCTAAGGAATGTTAAATACCATTTTAGGAGACCCATGAGTGTTACTCTTGTATAAAAAAAATTGGTGTAGGTTACACATGTGTGAAAAAACAAACATTTCTTATAGTATGAAGTCATATTAAAGCGATCTTGTAGGAAATAGCCTCATGTAATGTACAATGTATCAAAAAGGGGAACAAGTCTTTCTTACTATATAACAAGAAATCCGTTGTACCTCTCATGTCATAATTACTATTGTCCAAAAATAACCGTATTCTGACTTGTCAATTTCAAGTGCATGCAAACAATGTGGAAGATCCAAATGTGGAAAGTACAAGGCATGTAGATCAAAAAAGATTCAATGGGCCGTATTTGGGACCATCTTCCCGCTTATTTCTTAGTTTGATAGTTTCGGTTATTCGCGGTGTTCCTACTTTTGGCTTTTACCAAAGCGTTTTTTTTCCCTTTATTTTTTCATCTTTTACTCCTTTTTTTGTCCTCATTGGCCGAGGGAGAAGCTTAAAAATAAATTTTCATAAATATTGTTTTAGCTAGACCTAAAATTTTAGTTTATATTTTGGAGAGTCAATTAGTTTCCAATAGATGTGATTATCGCGCCAAAACATTCTTTGTGAAAGATGTAGCTTACAGTTTGAAATTTCCACATAATTTGTGGCACTAAACTGTTGCTCTCACCACATATCTCTTATCGAGCCAACTAGACCCTTTGAAAAATAGACTTCTAGTCGAACCTAACAATTAAGTATTAACTTAGTATACAGTACATAGGACAATGTATGAAGATGTGGCCAGAAGCAGGAAATAACTTTGATGTGTAGCGGATAAAAATAATAAATCGTTGGGAAAATAAGATAGATAAATTGATGCTAGTGTAACATACTAATATATTAAAGTAAGAAAATATAAAGGCGACGATACAAGAAGCAATTCTTAAACAAACGTACAATGATCCAGCATGAAGAAATCTGGCCTATCTATAGAGAGGATGCTCTCTGAAGCCAAGATTAAATGAGAATGATAAAAAATCCAATAAATCAAATGCATCAACTAATGTTCTTCAAAGAAAATCGCAGCATGAGAGCAAAGAAGTGCTTCAAGATGAGATTATTGGTTTTTTGTCGTGTGAGATGGATCTTTGCTTTTTTTCGAGTTCTTGGTTTTGGTTTTTGTATAGAATGGCTCATGCCACTTATAACAACATATCACTCTCTTTTTTCTCATATGACATCTAATTTTGGTGAAAATTGAAACTAAGATGTAAACAAAATGGAACTAAAACCCTCTTACACCTACTGAGGACTCACAAGGATGTGAGGTCTGATAATGGGATATTGTAGGGGAGAGACTTAAAACATGATTTTTTAACCCAGTAGAAATATAGCCAAGAGAGATGAAGAAGCAGTAGTTGAAGCAGTGACTGTCGACAACTCGACATTTATGAACAACAGAAAGTTAGAGCTGTCGACAGGCGCATAGAGTGTTGTCGACAACGATTTACAAAAAGTAGGGAATGTCTCAGGTTGTCGACAGTGCTTTACAGAAAGTAGGAAATGTCTCAGGCTATCGACAGGCCTCATTAGCTGTCAACAGCGATTTGAGTTCAGGTGGAATTGCTCAAGACTATAATTTGTTGCAGGTATTTGAATATCCGGCCTAGTTTAGTGTCAAAGATGACAAGTTGAATCCGCGAGCAAAAAAATTTGTGTATTTTGGTGTCAAAAATAATATGAAAGGCTACAAGCTATGAGACTCTGAAAACAAAAATTTGTGTTGAGCAAACATGTCACAGTTGATGAGACTTCATTATTGAAGTCTACTATTTCTCAGCATGTGGAAAAAATGAAGACCAAAGATGTGTCGCAGCGGGTGGAGGTTGATGCTACTCCACCATCTTCAGATGATTCAGTATAAGTTGAGAACTCACCAGATTTGACACCGAGTGGAGATCAGGTAGCCAGTTTGGATGCTGAATAGATTGAAAGAAATGTTTATTTGGTTGCAGAGGAAGGAGCTAAAAAGATCCATATAAGTGGGTTTTGAAGAAGCGTGGATCTCAAATTGGTGAGTGTGAATCTCAAATTGGTGAGCTAGATCAGCTCAAATTGAAGGTCGTTTTTCTCTATGATAGTATTAGAAGGAGATCTATATGACAACCAGTTAGGTTTATTGCTGCAAATTTGGAAACATTTGATTTAGTTGCTTGAGCTTGATGGAACTCGTTTGTATAAACTATGAATGGATTGATCCCCTTATCATGGCTACGTAGGCAGTCGTAATGGCGTAGTCAGTTGTTGAGTCAAAATCAGTTGATTCATTATGTTCAGCTCAGGTTTGAAAAATCTTGACCGAGATGGAGATTAAGGGAGAGAGATCTAAAACATAATTTTTTAACCGAGTGGAAATATGAACAAGGGAGATGAAGAAGTAGCAGTTGAAGCAGTGGTTGTCGACAGGCTCATTGAGCTATCAACAGCCTATACGTGGATACGCTAACAGGAAGTTGGAGCTGTTGACAGACATATAAAGTGCTGTCAACAGTGATTTACAGAGATCAGGGGATGTCTCAGGCTATTGACAGGCCTCATCAACTATTGATAGCATTTTAGGTTCGGGCGTATTCGAGGCTGTTTTAAAATTTGTTTCTGATTCAAATTCAGAGTTTTGGTTTTCTTTTCTTTCTTGACTCTGTGGCTATATAAAAAGGGGTATTGTTCCCATTGATGAGTAACCTTTTTTCAGTGAGGTGAATTGTATTGAAGTGTTCTAAGATTAGTTTGTTTGGGATAATTCTACAGCGAATTGCGTACATTCTCAATTTGGATCTTCGGATCAATTTGTAACCCTAGTAACTCAGTTGTTTGAATAAGATCTTCTACCTTCTGCCCCGAGAATGTAGGTAAGTTGTCGAATCTCGTTAAATTTGTTTGCTTCCTCATTATATAACGGTTTCGTGCTATATTTGTGATTGACTCGACATTTGGTGCGGTGATCTTGGTGATCGGCGAGTGAGAATTCCTCCGGAGGGCACAACAGATATCTCCAAGTTCCAGAGTAGGCTAGGACCTTTAAAAATAAAGGCTCTCATGAATGGAGCTAGCTAAGTTCCCCCCCTTAAAAACCCTAATACTTGCCACTTAATTTATATTTTGCTAGAAAACTACTTAGTTTAGTTGCCAATGAGGATAACAATATTCTTTAATATTTGATTTTTCAGGGAATAAAATTGTAATCACCTAGAGGGGGTGCATAGGTGACTAGCTATTCTAATGGTCAATTAATGCGAAACTAAAACTTATTTAATGCAAACTAAAACTTCTTAAACTAAACACCAAGTATAACATAAGAGTGTAGCCGGATTCTCCGTGAAGGGCTCTGGACTAACTCCTCAAGTTCCTCTAAATAAGAGTTGAGGTGCCGCGTTGGCTCTCTTGGTTGAATACAAGTGTTAGCAAACAATCCCCAAGCATATAACAATATGAGCACAAATATATATCAAGCATATGAAGATGAAAGCAATATAAGCATGCAAGATATAAACAAGTAAGAGATAGAGAGCAATCGCAAACACAGGATATTTGTTTCGAGGTTCGAGCACACTTGCTCTACGTCCCCGCCTTCAACACTTAAAGGATTTCCACTAAAATTGATCCCACCGGATCACTCGTTGTCGCAACACCTACAAGGTGAGTTCACACTTGAACTTCTTGGACTCTCTAGTCCCTTCACTCGTTCCTACAAGAACTACACATCACAAGCCCACTAGCTCGCCGAAGCCGCACCTCAAACACCGAGTTCCCACTAGAATCCGAGACAATGCGAACACACATGTCTGCCTCCTCAAAGCACAAGATGAAGTCTTTGGTGATCTAAACACTTGATCACCTCAAATCCTCTCACAACAAAGATCCCTATAAGATAGGTATAGCAATGGATAGCTCAAGTTTTTGTGAGAAAAATAAGGATGGAATGTGTGATAGAATACACAAGAAATCACTTTTCAAAACACTCTTGATAAACCCTCTTTTGATTTGAAAATATAGCTCTAAAACTTGTGGATATAACCACTGAAATAGGTATGCAAGACTATCCCAAAAACTCTTCTCAAATCTTAGTTAAAACAGCTCAAGGAAGCCCCTTTAAATAGGCTTATCAAAAACTAGCCGTTGGGGCCAAATCAGCAGCCCTGACGGCTATCGGTCGACCGTCAACGGTCAGATTTCTGAACGTTAGAGGCTCGGTCGACCGGCCCGGTCGACCGAGGCCTGGAATAGAGAGCAGAGCTCTTTGCCGGTCGACCGGCCCGGTCGACCGGGACTTTTCAGAGAGCAGAAGCTCTCTGGCGGTTGACCGGGTCGGTCGACCGGCCCTCGGTCGACCGACTCCTACCTCGGTCGACTGGTCCGGTCGACCGGCAGAAGCCAGGACAGATCTTTTTAGGGATTTAAAACTTGGCTTTTTATCTTAAATAAAATCCCATAAATTCACGAAAAATCTACAAAAATAGGTTCAGTATTATACTTTGATAAACAAACATATTTGAGTAAAATCAAGACATATTACAAACATTTTGAAATATTGTTGTAACTTAGAAATTTTGGCTAAAAACAAAATCTGTATTTTTTCAAGATAGATTTTTTCAAAACTTCTCCAAATACAAAAATAAGATATTTTAAACACTTTAAAGCATAGAGTGTATGGAAATGATCCACTACACATACATGATGAAATATCTATGTTTTTGACATTAAGCTCTAAAATAAGTTTGGTTAAAGAAATGTATACTTTGAATTCCAAAAACCAAACCGGTATTTTTTCAAAATGAAAATCCTTTTATGAAAACTCATCTAAATCAAGAGTGTGTGTGTGTATATGGTATACTTAAGCAATCTACCAACTATTCTATTATTTACATTTTAACTAAAAATAAAATCTTAACTAGAACAAACATAGACTCAAGTCTTGATCTTGAAGGTCTTCATTTGAAGTCTTCTCATCTTCTTGTCTTGGTCCAAACTTGATCCAAAAGCTAGACTTCTTTTGAGTACTTAATGTGGTCTTGATACATAGGCTCTTGAATCAAACCGTGCTAACTCCTAAACTTGACTTTAAATCCTTTGTTGAAGCTATACACCTACTAAGATCTTGATCATAAATCTGAGACTAATTAAACACAAGATCATTAGTACTATAACTACATGAGTTAATCATCATCAAAACTAGAGTGATGGGCCTTTGGGCCAACAATCTCTTCCTTTTTGATGATGACAAAACTCATGGAGTTATATATGCATGGATTAAAATAAAGCTTCCAAGAAGCTCCCCCTTAACTCATGCATAACAAATAAGTAATAAGATATGGCAATAAAGCATATAAAACTAAACAACTAAACATGCATCAATAAGGTGAGAGACATAAAACATAAATCCAAAATCCTTTTTCCAAAAACTTTTCTCCCCCTTTTTGTTTAAACTTTTAAAAATATTCTTTCCACTTTCTAAAACACAAGATGTATAAACTCAATATATGCAAAAACACAAATATGCATATATAAACTCAAAATCTTTCTCCCCCCTTTTGTCAATCATCAATAAAGGGGTTAAAGTAAACACAAAACAATGTTATCCCCCTTTTTGTTAGAAATAAAAATCAATAAAGGGGTGAAATTAAATCAACCAATAAAGAGATATATGCAATATACATTCATGAAGAGGAAGACGCTAAGTTAACTTCCCTACATACATGCATTACATGAAGAAGGGATAACAAGCCCTAATTCACATAACACATAATATGCAATGCATAAGAGGAGATGTGAAGCTCCCCATACACACGTGTATCATATAAAGAAGAGCTGTCAACCTCCTCATTATAATGTACACTCAACATGAATCTATATGTAGAAGAGATGTTAAGCTCCCCTTGCAAGTAGGCAATACATATTAAAATATTTTTAAAAATCCAATTGTAACTAAACAAAACAAATTTCGAACATAAATTTTGAATTTTAATTGTAATTGAAATATTTTACCAATTGAAATAACAATGAAATTTTGATACCAATGAAAGAAAATATTTTATATTTTGATACCAATTTAAATTTTCATGGATACCAATTCAAATAAATAGTTCAATCGATACCAATTAAAATATATTATAAAAAATACCAATGGTAAAAAAAATACCAATTGAAGATAATGCATAAGCTTATATAAAAAGTACCAATTGAGAAATCAATTGAAAATTAAGATTTGAATTAAGCTTAGTATAAACATACTTTGTGTTTTAAATATGTAAATATCTTGACAATCAAGCACAAACAAATCATATATATGTATGAAAAGAGAATACCAATAGAAATTAATATTATTTGAAATGAAGCATACATATATAGAAAACAAAATATGAGTATATACAAAATAAATATCAATTGAGATACCAATTGAAAATAACAATGTAAATTAAGTATATACTCATAATTACCATCCTTTTCATGCACAAGATAAAGGTTTTTCAATAAAGCATACAAGGCATGCTCTCCCATCCGTCCTCCCTTAAAGGGGTAGGTAGGAGTTTTCAAAAACTAGAGTTTGAAAATATTTTAGTATTGAAAACACTACCAAATGAAGAATACATAACTAATTAAAATAATTTTTAAAAAATTAGTTAAACATCCTTCAAAAACATGAAACCAAATCATATTTATATCATGAAACATACTAAATACATAGGAGTTGTCACTCAAGATCTATAAAGCTCAAAAATAATCATGAAATAAAGTCATGAATAAATAAATAAAGTGAGAGTATACAAGAATCATGTAATTAGCATTTTCCATGAAGATAATCAATGAAGATTAAAACAAACATGAATATCATCATAAAAATTCATATCCCAAATATAAAAAGAGTCCATAATATAAATTGCATGAAGGCAAATGACTCAAAGGTATACATGTATATTTATTAGATTTGAATAAAAATTGTATATACATGAAGCAAAATATGAAAATAAGCAAAATAAGTGTAAATTAGGAAATCATCAAAACTAGGCTATCATGTGCATATAGTGAGTACAAATGAACAATGAAGTGCAAACGTATATGAATCAAATGTCGCTCACTACTTGTACATGTATATATCCAAGTTTTGATAAAAAACTACATTTAAACAAGTATTCACCACATGAAGCACAAAAACAAGACATGCTAAAAATCATCAAACGAAAGCATGTAAATAAAGCAGGAGTTTAGAGATAGTTACAAAACCAAAGAACTATGCTCTAATTTTTCAAAACATGGTGGTTGTACCACCAAACCTCCTTGATAGCGGTGCATCAATATATATGTCCATCAAGTCCATGCATCCTCCACCAAGGCACCAACTCTCTCATGTCGTGTGAGAGCCCGCACCTACATCAAATACACAAGGTGGGGATTTTGGTACCCATTTTCTTTTGGGTCCATGAGGGTTAACATTATTAGGAACCCAAACATTTTTATTAGCAAAATTTAAAGAATTTATTCTATCATAACAAAATCTTTCTGAATGGCCTTTGCGGCCACAATGTGTACACTTGTATATTCTACTATGCACATGTGAATGAGAATGATCATGGCATGCAAAATGTGCATAAGCATGTTGTGGGTGAGGTGCATGAATATGTAGACCTTGTTTCTTTTGAAATAAGGATTCTAATCTTTTATGGTTAAATGTACAATTGCTCAAAGTTGAGCTTAAACTATCAATTCTATTTTTTAAAAATTTAACTTCATTTTTATCAATAGTTGTGGCATGAAGAGCATGATCAACAATCTTTTTCTTTTTAGAAACATTTACTTTTTCTTTTTTAACCATTTTTCTTTTCAAAGAAGTGTTTTCATGCAAAGCAATTTCCTTTTGTTTTTCACCAAAACAATTTTATTTTTCAAAGTAGTGTTTCCTTCACAAAGATCATTCAATTTAGAAAGCAAGAAAATATTCTCATTTTTCAAAAACTCATTATCTTTTTCAAAGCATGCAATTTTATTTTTGAAAGACTCATTTTCTTTTAAAACATTTTCAAATCTAGTTTGAAAAGAATCCTTTTCTTTTAACATGCAATCAATTTTATTTTTCATTTTCTTATTATCCTTTTTAAGCAATTTATACTTTTCTAAGAGTTGTTGATAGAAAGATTCAAGTTCATTATAGGAAATATCAACATCCTCTTTTAGCTCGGATTCAGTAGTTACCTCAAGGGGTTATCCCCTTGGACCATGTAGCACATGTTGGACGCGTCACTTCCAACATCCGAGTCGCTCCCCGCATAATATTGTTCTTTTTCGCCAAGGGAGAGTATGGTATTCCAAACTACAAAAGCCGAATCAATATTAGCAACCCTACATAAATAATCATCATTTAGGGTACTCTTCAAAGAATGGATGGCTTTTGCATTAGTCTCAATATTTTTGCCATTTAAACAATAAGAATCTTTAATAGTGGCAAAATAAACATGAATCCCTAAGGCTTTGAGGTATAAGGACATCTTAACCTTCCAAGTTTGGATGTTAAGAATGTCAAAGGTAGGAGGTGATATGAAATCCATGGTGTGTGTACAAATATTATGATTAGCTATAAATGAGGATCTTTAACTCTAGGTTATAAGACCCAAATCAACAGCATGTGGCTCTGATACCCATTGTAATTTCCTAGAGGGGGTGAATTGGTGACTAGCAATCTAGTGGTAAATTAATGCGGAATTAAAACTTATTTAATGCAAACTAAAACTTCTTAAACTAAACACCAAATATAACATAAAAGTTGAGGTGCCACATTGGCTCTCTTGGTTGAATACAAGTATTAGCAAACGATCCCCAAGCATATAACAATATGAGCACAAATATATATCAAGAATATAAAGATGAAAGCAATATAAGCATGCAAGATATAAACAAGTAAGAGATAGAGAGAGAGAGCAATTGCAAACACGGGATATTTGTTTCGAGGTTCGAGCACACTTGCTCTACGTCCCCGCCTTCAACACTTGAAGGATTTTCACTAAAATTGATCCCACCGGATCACTCGGTGCCGCAACACCTACAAGGCGAGTTCACACTTAACTCCTTGGACTCTCTAGTCCCTTCACTCGTTCCTGCAAGAACTACACACCGCAAGCCTACTAGCTCCCCGAGACCGCAACTAAAACACCGAGTTCCCACTAGAACCCTAAACAATGCGAACACACACGTCCACCTCCTCAAAGCACAAGATGAAGTCTTTGGTGATCTAAACACTTGATCACCTCAAATCCTCTCATAACAAAGATCCCTATAGGATAGGTATAGCAATTGATAGCTCAAGTGTTTGTGAGAAAAATAAGGATCGAATGTGTGGTAGAAAACTCAAGAATTCACTTTTCAAAACACTCTTGATAAACCCTCTTTGGATTTGAAATATAGCTCTAAAACTTGTGGATATAACCGCTTAAATAGGTATGCTAGACTAGCCCAAAAGCTCTTCTCAAATCTTAGCTAAAACAGCCCAAGGAAGCCCCTTTAAATAGGCTTCTCAAAAACAAGCCGTTGGGGCCAAATCAGCAGCCCTGACGGCTGTCGGTCGACCAGCCCGGTTGACCGCCAACGGTCAGATTTCTAACCGTTGGAGCCTCGGTCGACCGGCCCAGTCGACCGCGGCTTAGAACAGAGAGCAGAGCTCTCTACCGGTCGACCGGCCCGGTCGACCGCGGCTTTCCAGAGAGCAGAAGCTCTCTGGCGGTCGACCGGCCCTCCAGCTAGGGGTGGCAATTGGGTCGGGTCGGGTCTAATTGGGTCGGGTCTTAAATGGGTCGACCCATAATCGGGTCGGTTCGACCTGACCCATTTATTTATATGGGTAAAAAATCCAAATCCAAACCCGACCCAGTATTATGCGGGTCGACCCGACCCAACCCATTTGACCCATTTAACTAAATGGGTCGGCCGGGTCGGGTCGATCCGTTAGACCCAAATGACCCATTTGAATGACATGTTTCAGTACAAAGAAAGCTGATAACAAAGTTATGAATACATATTTAGAAAATTAAAATTTATAACAAAAAGCAATTGTTCAAGAGACAAAAAAGCCGTGATGGGCTAGTACATTTCACAGAATCCACTAGAGTTTTGCTCAGCTATGTTTTTTAAAGCTTCAAAATATGAAAATCTAACTCAAGCCACTGGCTTCTGTTAAAAAAAAAATTTTCCATTGAACCGGCTTAATAGGAAGATCAAATATGAGTATCTTGCTGACTGACTTTAACTTTCTTCTTGGTCCACAGCCTGTCGAGAGCACTATCAGTATCAGCCAATAAAATATCAAAACCAACATAAGAGGGGAGATTAGTCATTCATTAGAAACAAAGAGAAAGAAAGAGGGGTATTTTTTATTTTTATTTTCCACCAAGGTTTACGTTTTTTTTCTTTCTCGGAAGAAATATTTTTGGCTACCCAGGATTCCGTTGGTTCGGATGGTGTGATAAATGATTTCCCAAAAAAAATCTCTGGATCAAAAATATAAAAAGGTAAACGAGTCTTAGCGGGTTTGGGTCGACCCGACCCATTTATTAATCGGGTTTGGTGGGTCGACCTGATTACGACCCAAACCCGTATAGCTCAAACCCATACCCACTTACTCTGGGTCAGGTCGGGTCGGGTCTGGTGGGTCGGGTCTGAATTCCCCCTACCTCCAGCTACACTAGTGTGCACGTCTGTGCGTGTCGGTCGACCGACTCGGTCGACCGACTCCTAGCTCGGTCAACCGGTCCGGTCGACCGGCAGAAGCCAGGACAGATCTTTTTAGGGATTTAAAACTTGGCTTTTTATCTTAAATAAAATCTCATAAATTCACGAAAAATCTACAAAAATAGGTTCAGTATTATACGTTGATAAACAAACAGGTTTGAGTAAAATCAAGACATGATTATAAACATTTTGAACTATTTTTGTAACTTAGAAATTTTGGCTAAAAATAAAATCTGTATTTTTCCAAAATAGATTTTTTCAAAACTTCTTCAAATACAAAAATAAGATATTTTAAATACTTTTAAAGCATAGAGTGTATGGAAATGATCCACTGCTCATACATGATGAAATATCTATGTTTTTGACATTAAACTCTAAAATAAGTTTGGTTAAAGACATGTATACTTTGAATTCCAAAAGCCAAACCGGTATTTTTCTAAAATGAAAATCCTTTTATGAAAACTCATCTAAATCAAGAATATGTGTGTATATGGTATACTTGAGCAATCCACCAACTATTCTATCCTTTACATTTTAAGTAAAAATAAAATCTTAACTAAAACAAACCTAGATTCAAGTCTTGATCTTGACGGTCTTCACTGAAGTCTTCTCATCTTCTTGACTTGGTCCAAACTTGATCCAAAGAGCTAGACTCCTCTTGAGTACTTGATGTGGTCTTGATGCATAGGCTCTTGAATCAAACCTTACTAGCTTCAAAACTTGTTGAAGCTACATACCTACTAAGATCTTGATCATAAATATGAGACTAATTAAACACAAGAACATTAGTACTATAACTACATGAGTTAATCATCATTAAAATTATAGTGATGGGACTTTGGGCCAACAAAAATTTCCATATACAGGGGGTTACTTGCTTAATTCTTACATAGCAGTCAGCACCAACTATCGTTCATTTTATATCAAGTCATCTAGTAGCGTTTGAGATACAATTGTCTTGCATCAATCTTTTAGTGTGGAGCAAAGATTGATAAATTGGTTGGTAAATACCTCTGGTCGAATTATTTCCATTGACATTTTAATGGCCCTTTTTTATTTACAATAATCTCAAAACATAATTTAATTGAAGTGGACAATTTATGTTATTCTTGGATTGTGATAGGAGATGATTTAATTTTAAATTTGCAAAGAAAGAGCACTACAATGACCCTCCACTAAAAAGGTGAATTTTGAAATATTGGTAATCGCTCTTGCCTAAGAATCCAAAGTTAATTTCATCCCCTAGCTTAAAAACTAACTTCGCCTAGACTTATGAACCAAGTGGACCTAAACCTAAAAGATCAAAATAAATTGTAAAATTTATTTTAAGTGAATAAAGCAAACAAATTCTTAAGAGATATTACAAAGTAGAGAAGAAAAATCCCCAAAATAGTAAAAGACGAAATTCAATTAATTAAAGTAATCATGATCAAATTTAAAAGTTTCATTTGCTCTCTAACAATAAAAGGTAATACTTGGAGGTTTTAATTTAGAAAAAATACACAAAATTCACGGTCACAAATGGGCAAGTTGACATTTAAAACTCAAAATTTCTATTAAATAATTGGGAGGAATAGTTGCAAACCAACAAAAAACTATTTAAATATTTAACCAGTAAAATAAATAAACAATTAAGACTACTTTACATTCGCTAAAGAAATAAGGATAATATCCAAGAAAAAACAAATAAATCTTTGCCCACAAAAAACATATGCTTTCGATGGTCACTAATACAGCAAAAAAAATAAGGAAGAAGAAACAAATATATACTTCAAAGATCACATTAAACATGTTCATGACATATATACAACACTACGCACTTTTGCTATTGCACCACACCAGAGAAGAAAAGAAAACCCTAAAAGAAGAAAATAAAACACCATTTCACTCATAACGAACTAAGACACCAAACTAAAATGCTTGAGGATAACAAACACAATGACATGATTGATCGATCCATATGTACTCCATCCTATGTCTCTTGAGCACCATCAAATTTCTTCATTCTCTTCTTCAGACTCGGAGTTTTTCTTCTTTGAAACTTTTCTTTTCTTGCCTTTTGAAGAAGAAGAAGAAATGGCCGAGGAAGCTCTCCTTCTACCTCTCTTAGACTTCTTTGTGCTGCCTCCCTCCCCCTCATTCTCCATTTTGCGCTTATGTGATTTCATGTGCCCTCCAAAAGCTTGAGCACTTGGAAATTCAAAAAAACAAGTACCACATTTGTATATCTGAACCACATCCAGGACCGGACCTCTCCATCTAGGAAACACGTGATACCCATGGGATCATGATTCATGATATCACCCATATTATTCACAAAGCTATTCTCACACCTTACCACAGTAGGAACGGATGGTGGCGCATAATCCACACACGGCAATTGATCGATTTCCCCAAGGTGGATGTTGATGTTGATCTCAAGAAGATGGATCTCAACAAAAAGTAGAGACCACAAACAAAATGCAGAACATTGGTTAAGTATCAATCAACAAATTGGTCTTTGATTTTGTGAGATTTGGTTCAATTTTCAAGAAATTTTGTAAAATTAAACTTAAATTTGTGGAATTGTGCAGTTGATTTGGGGTTCTGTAATTGTTGATCTCATCTCTTTCTCTCTGTTATTTTTATTCTTTCATTGTTATCTGAAATGAATTAAGATCTGATGTTTGAGAGATGAAATTGAGATCAAAAGCTTTACCTTTTGTTGAATTTTTTGTTGATAGATGTAGTTTGTTAAGAATTTTTTTTAAATTTAACTGGGCTTTCTTATAAGAACTGGTGTGAATGGTAACATGTCACAGCGTTGGAACACTGTCGTGAAATGCCCCAGACATTTTGTGGCGTTGGCATATCCGTCAAAACCTAATTCTGTTGTAGTGGGCTATGGACATGGAGGAGCTGAGCGTCCCAGCCAGCTCCTTGTGGAGAAGAAGAGAAGGTGCAACAAGCTTTTCCCTTACTTCATTGTCTACCCCAAGGTTTAAGGTACCGCCTTTGCAGAAAGAAACAACCAAGTGTTCACAAGGTAAGAATAACTATCCATGTAGAGACAACAAGGACAAAGAACACTATATATCTAAGATTGCATTAATCTATAGTTGGATTCATAGTATAAAAGAGAATTTGTGTTTTCTCCTGGCCGAATATCTTGGGTCACTTTTTAACAAAAGGTTTACTGCTAATAATGCATATCTCGCAAATGAAAGATTTGGTTCGAGCCATACAATCTCTCTTTGCCTATCCATTCTTCACACCATGCATGTCTCTTCTTCTCCATCTCTTTTGCATTATCAATTCCCAAATCTCATTTTCTTACCAAATTTCTCACCATATCATGTCCTCCACAATGAATGACTTTGAAATCGACCAATTCCTGGCTGAAACTAATGCCTTTGATGATTCTCTTGTGGTGAAACCTCCACAATTATCTTTGCTTGAAGCATCCATGGGCAACTCCACAAAATCTCCAATACCTTCTTTTTCTGAGATGAGAAATCACATCAACCCCTTCCATTCAACAATGAATCATATGTCTATCTTTAAATCAACTCAATTCCTGCTCCAGCCATCCATTGAGACCAATTATGTCACTCCTACAGCTTATGCTGCATCAAACTCAAAGGATCAACTCTCATTAGTAGATCAACCACAAGTAGCTAATTTTTCCAGTCAATGGTTACCTATTAACGAGCAATTATCCCAAGATTTCATTAGCCAAAGCTTCCTTTCAAAAGTACTTGAGAAGCAATTGTTTTTCATTGATTTTGCAAAGGGGGAAAACTTACAAAAAAGGGTCGAGGAGCTAAATTACAAGTAATTCTTTTGCAATAAAAAGATTACAAGTAGATCTCCTCTGAGATTCTAGAGAAGTGTGCCGATAGGAGTCTGGTCAGCGCGCGACCACTTTGTCCCTTTAACGATGCGATCGATCAGGCAATCGGACTGCTGCCTGATGGGATTCCCTTCTCGCCTGGTTCGGGGAATCGGAGAACAGAAGGTTAGTAGAACTCTCTTGTTACTTCTCAAACTGCCTCTACTTGGGAATTCCTTCTCGCCTGATTCCGGAAATTCCTTGAGAGAGAGGAAGATCTTAGGGTATTAGCACCCTGATTAGAGAAGCAGTTCTCTGAATCCTTGTAAGCAAGAGAATAGGTCTCTATTTAGCTGTCTTTCTCTGTTTTTCAGCCTCTCTCTGTGTTTTTCAGCCTCTCTCTTTGTGCCTCTGTTCGTATACCTCTGGTGGGCTATTTATAAGGAGAGTAGGGGTATAATTGTCCCTTGAAAATCTGAAAACAGATTGAGTCAATCTGTTTAAATCTAAAAAGTAGCCTTGCCGCGAGGCTAGAATCAGCTTCTGTGAAGCTAGGAATAGCAGGTAGCGTCGATCTCCTGATCTGTTTTGATTCTTTTCAAATAATTAAAAGATCTCTTTTGATCTTCTTACTTGTTTTAGGAGAGTCAAGAGATTATGGTAAACAATTGCCAAATTTGATCTCAGATTAGCTCTCGATTAGATTAGATCTGGAATAGATTTAACCTTATCTAGAGATTTACTTGGTCAAAGGTGGCCATGAAAGACCCGCAGCGGAGCTGTCGCGTCGAGCTTACAGCGGAGCTATCGCGTCGAGCATCTGGCGAACTCAAAAGAAAGCTTTTCAGCGGAGCTGGATAAACATCTGTGGCGAAGCTACCGACCATCCTTCTTCGTGGTTGTGTGTGGCTTCGAGCGAAGCTAACTCTCTGCGGAGTTAACTGAGCGCTTCAGGCGAAGCTGTAAGTTAGTTCACTGATAGAGCTTTGAACAGCTTCAAGGTGAAATTGGACAAACTTAGCCTCTCAGGTGAGGCTATCCCTCGGGCTCATGTGATGCTAAGTGTTGAGCTAACCTAGCATCTTAAACCTGCTTAGGTCTCTTCAAAGACAACTTGGGCTCACTGTCTGCTTCACTGGATCAGTAGAGTCCAAGTTGCTGATTTGTCCCTCGGAGATGGGTAAAAAATTGGTCGTCAGCTTGTCTGCCACTTGTCTTTTGTAAATGTCAACAAGTTTAAACATTGTTCAGGCCAGTCAGGAATCTCGTCTTTTTTAGATGTCAACAAGACCCCCTTCAAAGTTTTCGAAAGTCTGCAATGGAATTGTTCAGACTCCGAAATACTTTGAATTGCTTTGATTGATGGCATGTGAAGTACGAACGTCGTCATAGTGGTTGAGTTCAGCTTCGCTTTCAATCCTGCTTCTGGATTGGAATAAGTTCACTGAGGAATCGTGTAGCTTCACGATTCTGGGTAGCTTCGCGTTCGAGCCTCCCGAAGTAGTTTCGCTTCAAATCGGTTTTAGAACGACGTTCCTTTCCCGAGGCTAACTGCCTTCCGGCTAGTTACGAGAAGGATTGCTCCTTTTTCGAGGTTAGAATAACCTCTCTTGCATTAACGAGGGTGATCATTGCTTCTGCGTGTATTTCTGAGGGAGACTATTCCTTTTCTCAAGGCTCAGTACTTGAATGCCTTAAATTCACTCGCGCTTCCAAGATTGAAGTAACGGCGGTGCGATCACGCCATGAGGCCTATAAATAGGACACTTGAAGTCCTCTTCAAGGAAACAGTCCATTCATGACATCTCCTGGTTGTTCAGAGAAGGATACTCAGATCTCTGAAATAGTGGGGGTGCCCACTCTGGTCATTAACTGGCCAAGAACTGGTGAGTCTGGTCATTCAGAGACTTTACCAATGGACTAGCGACTTTAGGGAGTTCTTCTCCCTTAGTTTAGCTTTATCAGCTGCCTCAGGGATTGATTTTCCTTGTTCTTCATTCTGTATCTGACTGACCTTGATCTGTTGAATCTGCCTGTTAAATCCGCCACATAGGCAAGGATTGGGACTTAGTCTCTTCAAGGTTGAGCCAATCTTGCCATATAGGTGGGGTAAAGACTGCGTCCCTTCAGATCAGTCTGGCTTAGCCATATAGGTGAGGTTAGGACTTGGTCCTTTTTCGAGGCTTCTCCAGCCTAAATGCCTTAGGCGGAGCTAAAACTTGGCTTATGCTGAGCTAGCACATCATCACTGCGCAAGCGAGACTATCCTTTGTTTAACTGAAATCAATCCTTAAAGTGAAACTGGATCGGATATAAATTGTTTCACCCAAAAGAATTTGACTTAGCATATCATGCTTGCATTTTTCTTTGATTTACTGCTAACCTATTTCCAGTTTGCGTTGCAGTGAACTGTGCCCGCCAGTCTTTCGACTTGATGAAAGGGACCACAGACTTTCCTCTTGATCTTCTAATTGAAACTTTAATCCTAAGCAGGAGTAACAAACTGGGGCAGCTGATGCGTGTTCTCAGAAGAGGTTGGCAGTTGCTTATCCGAGATGATCCACTTCGAGAAGGGGTTGGTAGTCGCTTATCCGAGATGATCCACTTCGGGCAAGCGGACGTCACCTGTAAGGCCTCGGATCCTTCCTTTGCCAATCTTCATCAATGCAGATCCGGCTTTCTGGTGGCAACTGGTCTTTTGCCAATTTTCATCAAAGAAGATCCGGCTTCTTGATGGCAAAATCTGCCATTAGGCAAAGGATTACGGTCTTGTGCAGGAGAAAGGCCTTTCGTGTCCAGTTAGTTTGGCTTGGATGTAGATAGGACCACTTGTATGCCTTTAGAGTAATGATTCGGTTGTACGAAACACAATCTTGATGTAGTAGTATCAATGTATCTTCCCTTTTGAATCAATAAAAGCTTATTTTCTGTTTATCCGCTTTGTTTTTCTCCTTTTTTGATTCGAGAACACCTGAAGTGGACCAACTTAGGCAAGTCTTTTTCCTAGGAGGAAATGAGAACTCTCAGCCGAGCTAAACTTCCGGTGAAGCTGAAGACAGATTTTCAAATAACTCAGGAGCTAGTTTCTGGCGAAGCTAGCACGGAATTTTCGCGAAGCTAGAGATGTGCTTTTAGCGGAGCTAAGGCATGTTTCTCAGTGAAGTTATTCAAGCGTCGTGTTAAGTCAACACTGGACTCACGGCGGAGTTAGCCCTTAGCGGGGCTGAAGTAACGCTTCTTAGGAAGGCGCTTTAGGCGCCATTTCAAATTAATTTGAAATGACTGCCTGCGCTCCTTTCGAGGAGGCGACATTTAGGCAATCATCAGTCTATAAAAGCCTGATCGGGTTGAAAGAGAAGGCACCACTTCTCTTTGAATTTTCAGAGAACTGCAAATCTCTTCTTCTGCTTTTTCTTCGTTTGATAATTCAAGAACTTCTTCAGTTCTCCGATGGCTCCCAAAAGACGAGCAGGAAAAGTATTAGCAACCTCTACGACGGAGGGTCCTTCTCCTCCTCCGATCATCGAACGACCTATCGTTAGTAGGGATCTTTCCCATTTGTTCAGAGGTTTTTATCTCCTTTTGAAGCCAATTTCTGGCTATCTTTCGATGAATCTAGGGCGATCAATCATGATCCCATGATCTTAGGGAGTTCAACTCCCTAAAGTTTCCCTCTTGATTTTTTTTTGATTGGGAATTTTAAGAACCGAAGGGTCTCTTCTTCAAGCTTCCAGGCGAAGCTATCCCTTAGGCGGTTCACATCCTGTTGGATGATAGGATGCAAGGTTAGCCTTAGAAGCGCGATTGAAAAAGGACTTTAATGCTCTCGAAATAATTTTTAAGCAGGAGTATTCTTCTGGCGAAGTTGGCTCTTGGGGCTCCTTCGGGTTGAGGCCAAGCTTTCAGAGCGAAGCTAATACTTAGATACTTTTCTGCATCCTGCCTTCACGTAGAGTGCGGAGTTAAGCTGGGGCGAAGCTATTGTTAGGCCAACTTCGCTCGGAGAGCGAAGCTATGCCTTAACAAAAAATTATATTCTTGTTTTAGCTTTCCTTCAGCCGATGAACTAATCATAGTTTTCTCTTATTATTTTGTAGTGCACTATACTCCTGGTCCTCTAAACAGTCTCTTTGGAACAGCCAGGGGGCAGGATGACAATGTTAGCCTATAGTTTCAAGGGCAGGCTTCACTATTCAGCGAGCGGGGCGCTCCTGGTCGGGATGCACTTATTCATGCTGGGGATCAGCGTACCATGAGGAGGATTTTAACTACTGCTCCCCTTGAAGATTCTGACCAAAGAATCTATCGGAAGCCCGACTTTATGTTTGGAGATGCAGCGCCAGACAACGATCACTAGCTGCTAGTCGGAGAGGGTAGTGGATTTTCAAATTGGATGGTGAGAAGTACTATCTCCCATCTATCAAGCGGCATTTTCCCTTGTCCTTCTTTTAATGTGTGACGAGGGCTCAAAAGATGCAGTGGCAAGTGACTCAGACTACTGATTTCGTTCACATGGGGAAGTTGATAATTCCGTCCCCCGGTTACACAAGGACGGGTCCTCCTCGCTGCATATTGGGTCTACACCCTGGGAACGTACTTCCAGACATACCAGTGGGAGAAAATCCCGCGGTGGCTCAGACTTTTGGAAATCAGTTCTTTAAGGTTCATGGCAATTATCCAGCCACTGATTTCAGGACCCGGGGTGGATTCATCCCCCCAAAGCGTGGTAGAGGGACTTGACTCTATATGTCCTTGCCCATTTTGAGGAGGATCTGGAGAGGCTGGGACTCTACGAGGCCATTAGGGCGACCTGTTATAGCATTCAGATGAGCGTAGCGAACTTCTATACCATTTTTGAGTTGTACTGCCTGGCTACAGGAACCTTCTTCACCCTGTTGGTGAATTTGGCATAGCTCTGCACGAGATGTGAGAAGTCTCTGCTCTGCCTTTGGGGTCTCTCCCATATGAAGAATATTTCCCGTGCGAGGCGAAATTGGCACTTCTGGAGAAGTAGGAGCCCGCCTTGTTTGAGACTTATCAGGAGTTGATGTGCCACTTTTACATTTGTTCCAGCATGCATGGGAGCCATAAGGGAGCTTCATGCAGTTTGAACGGCTGGGAAATTATTTGTTCCTCGACCTGGAGGGTACTCCTGAAGCGGCTCTCTATGGAGTTGCAGATGAAGACATCTTTTGCCGGATGCAAGAGCACTCTCAAGGGATTTGATTCTGGAAGAAGATGATGGACCCTATGAGAAAGGTGATATTCTTCGGAGTTTCCACCACCAGGCTCGTCGGCCGACGTCTCAGAAGGCATTTCTGGCTGGCTTTTTAACGGTTTGGTTGAAGAGATGTGTGGTGCTATCTTCGTATGGCGATATCATTCATCCGACTGTCTTATTGTCTGCTGTTCGTCTAGTCCATGGTCATTCTCTCGGACTTCTTTCAGCCATGGGGTGCTATATTCAAAGAGGCCTTCATGCATTGACGGCGGCTTTCTGTAGGCCACCAACAACGAAGCGGGGAAAGGGGACTATCTTGCCTCGCGACGGACTAAATCCCAGAATTGGTTTGCTATATACTTATTTGATGGCATGGTTCGCCCTTCACTGCCCCTCAATTATCCAAGAGGAAGAGGAGTCCCCGAAGGTGTTCGCATGGCGCTTCTCCATCGATACGAGGGGTGTTCGTGGTCAAAGACTTATGTGGCTGCGGTCCGTAAAGTGTTGTGCCATCATGACGTCTATAGCCTTTTCTGATGCTTCCCCTACATTCGCGATGCAGGCTATGGTGAAGAATTCAAGGATGTAAGGGAAGGGCAAACGTCATTGAGTCGGGAAGTCTTCGAATGGCTGGTTAGCATCCGGCCATCCCACTTGTTGTATAGAAGCGGGGACACTTATTAGCTGGAGCCCTATGTTCCGGTTGGTTTACTCATCGATTTGGATATGACTAACTGTATGTAGGCAATCCGAACAGTAGCCTGGCCTTCATAGGGAGCCTCATCGATGGAGCTCGTGCCTGGCGGTTTTATATTGTTGGCTGTACTGAGGCTCGGCTGTGCATGCCGCTAAGGACTCCGAACCTTCAAACAACTTGGGGTTCTGCCAGTGGTACAGAACTTCAAACTCCACACCAACTGGGTTTTCTATTAATTCTTTTGGTGTGAAGTTGATCTCTCAGCGGCTGAAGCGAAAGGTCACTGAGAAGAGCGAGGGTAAGAGGGTCCGCGTTCCAGGCCTCAGGGAATTCATTGCTGTTGATGATAACGAGGCCTCGGATGCAGGAAGTCCTCGCTTTGAAGCGGATACAGGTGCTGAGGCTCCAGCAGCTGCTTCTGGTGGGGTAGGTACAGCCCAAGTGGAACATGTTGATGTGGAAGAAGTGGATGAAGAAGATCCTGACGTCCACTTCAAGCGAAAGCAGGAAGGCAGATCTCGTAGGAAGAGGGTAGTGAAGAAGCCTCGTCGCTACGCTCCTACTGTTATTGCAAAGGACGAATCATCTGCAGTGCCTCCTCCTCCTGCTCTATTAGTCATTAAGCTGTCGGCTCCTAGGCAGACCATTGGTAAAGCTGTTCCAAACCCGAGTAAGATCAACTTCATTCTTGCACTACACTCTTACATATTCCATACAGCTCATTGTTTTCTTCATGACTCAGGAACCGAGGCGGTGAGAGACCCGAGAGCTGAGGCTGCAGGAGAACAGGGGGAGCATTATGATCCCCTGTTCACTTATAAAGAAGGCGATGAGGCTAGCTATTTCACCGTCTCAGAAGAATCTGGAGGTGATGCGGCTGATGTAGGTCCTTCAGGTGCTGGGACTTCAAAAGGAAGCCCTATGGCCTTTAGCTCTTTTGGGTGGACCACCGAGGTTTCGGTGAGTGAAGGTGGGCCGGCCGTCCGTGTTGACTCTGATAAAGATTTTCCTATGGAGCCTGAGGGGACTGATGTCATTGTCGAGGGATTTCAGAGAGAGACTGCGGCCAAGGCAGTTGAGGCGATATCATCTTTGGGTAGTGCTTTGACCTTTTGTGAGTAATTCTTCCCTGATATTGATCATACCTTGCTTAAACAGAATCTTGCTACAGGTGTTCCGCCTCGGGTGCATTGACTTCGAGGGAGCCTGCCAATCTTTCTGAGGGAATCAGAGGTGAAGCAAGTACTTCGACCGTGGCGGATGCTGCCGAGTTGGATGCTGAACCGGTAAGTGAGGGAACAGTAGCCAAGGAACCAACCTCACTTCCAACTATATCGGTAAGTGAGGTGCCATTGGTTTTGCCAGTGCCGCCTATCTTGCCAAGTGTGGAGCTGAAGGTGATTATCAGTCTTACTTCTCCGACACTGGTGGTTAAGCCAGCTCTCCCAGAAATAGTCACTAGCCCTACTTCGGTTGTGGCTAGTGTACTGGTTTCAATGAGGATTCCTCCGAGATCACCGGTGATCCCTCAAATTGCTCCAGCTAGTGCTTCTACTATTCCTTCAGTGAAACCGGTAGAAACTTTGTCTTCAGTGGCTGCTCGTTCACCGGGAGTAGTTGAGGCCAAGAATGAATTCGTGGCTGAGTTAGTCGACAGCTTTTATAAGGGCTTAAAGCGATCCGTTGCTTTGGTCTTGAAGGGCTCGACTACCTCATTTTCTGCTTTGAAGGTGGTCCTCTCTCGAAGTATTGACAGCATTCGGGACTTTGGAGGGGATGACCAGGCTGCGACATTGGAGCTTCTGGTGGACAAGCTTGAGAGGGAAGTGGACGAATGGCGCCGTCTTAGACATTCAGATCTGGAGTCTTCAGTTAACGAACAGCTTGCGCACCTTGCTGCTCAAATGCATGAGCCCATCTCGCCGCTCAAGAAGCAGCCAAGGCAATTTCCTCTGACTTGAAATCCTTGGAGATGAGGAGAGTAGAACTTGGGGACGCCATAGATGCTTCTAACAACGCTTTTCTTGATGCCGAGGATAAGATTAAAAAGGCCAAGGAAATGATCAGGAAGGCTAATCTTCTTTTGTCCAAGGCTGAACCGGTGCGTCTTGAAGAGATTACTCGACTAAAGCAGCTTAAGGCTCGCAATGATGAAGTCCTACAGCAGGAGCTAGCGCAGAGGGCAACTTTGGCTGAAATTGAGGCTCGCTTGGCCCAGACAGCGAGCTTTAATGAGGCCGAGTTGAGATCACAGGCACTTATCAGGGCGCTGAGGAGAGGAAGAATAGGCTGGCCATTCTTGAAGAACGGATCAAATCTTACGAAGCACCCTCGTAGCTTGTAATCCGAGCATCCTTGTATCCCTCTTTTGGTATCAATAAAAAGTGATTTTATCTGACTCCCCTATTGCATTTCCATCTTGTTTTATCTTCTGAATTTTTAATTCTTGCTTTCAAGTTGTATTGCAATCCTCAAAAGGAAGCGGAATAATGATATAACTAATCCAATCAGCGGTGATAAGCTGAGAGAGTTAGTCACACATTTGAGAAAATAGTCCTTACTGGACTAAAAGATGAGACTTGGCTAACTGCCGGTTCAGAGGTCGCAATGACATGACCGATTGAGAAGCCACCAAGCTGAAAATTTTGTCATATGATGACAAAAAAATAGTCCTTGCCGGACTGAAAGATGAGACTTGACTATCTGCCGGTTCAGAGGTCGCGATGACATAACCGATTGAGAAGCCACCAAGCTCAAAATTGTTATATGATGACAAAGAAATAGTCCTTGCCGGACTGAAAGATGAGACTTGGCTATCTGCCAGTTCAGAGGTCGCAATGACATAACTGATTGAGAAGCCACCAAGCTCAAATTTGGATGAGACTTGGAAGAAATTGTCAGAGGTATATTGTTAACGTGACAACCAGAGAAGTCTACTAAAGACTGAATAGGACTCAGAAACTTGCTGGAGAGCTAGGAAATGAATCCCATAAAAGATCATATGTCAGAGGTAATCGTTAACATGACAAAAAGAACTTCGTGGTGATTCGGAAAGCAATTTGTCAGAGGTGTAATGTTAACTTGACAAAAAAGATATGCATGCCAGAGGTGTAGTGTTAAACTTAGCATGGAAAGGTCTCGTTTTCACTGAGAAAATCGAGGAGATCACTGTCATAGGTTTAATGTTAACTTAACAGCGAAATGGATGCCAGAGGTGTAGTGTTAAAGTTAGCATGGAAAAGTCTCGTTTTCACTGAGAAAATCGAGGAGATCACTGTCATAGGTTTAATATTAACTTAACAGCGAAATGGATGCCAGAGGTGTAATGTTAAACTTGTTGGCCCGGAGGCCTTCCTCTCTAGTTTTGATGATGATTAACTCATGTAGTTATGTTTACTAATAATCTTGTGATTTTAGTTTCAGATCATATAACAAGATATTAGTTGGTGATTGCTTCAAAAAGTGGAGTTTGGAAGCTTTCACTTGGTGATTCCCGTGCCCGAGCATCAAGATCATACCTTTGCACTCGGTGGATCACGTTTGGGATCGAGTCGGCTTGAAGATGGAAGATCATTAAGAAGACTTAGGTATCCTAGTTTAGTTTAGTGTGTTTTAGATCCATGTGTAGAGATAAGAATAGTTGATATGCACAAGTGCACAATACACATGTTTTATGGTTATTCGATTTTTAGTTTAACCGATATTTGTTTTCATGAATAGATTGATCAAAACAAGTTTAATTGGTTTATGTATAATAGATTCATTCTATACATGCATGCTTACTTTTAAACAAACTTATTTTGACTTTCCTATTCATGTATTGAAAAAGTCAAGTTTGATAAAATACAATTTTTGATTTTTGGTAAAAATGATTAGACACAAAAATAGTTCATATTGATTGATATTTGAGCTAAACTTTTTATCACAAGTTTTTATATCAATGCAAAACGATAAAACTATTTTTGGAGATTTTTACAAGACTTAAAAGAATTTTTAGAAATATATTTAACTGTTTTTCTGACCCAGTTTCTGACCCAGAACTGTGCTGACAGGCCATGCCGGTTGACTGGGCGGTCGACCGACGTGTACAGACCTGTGCACGTCTTCTGGCACAGTGGGCCGGTCGGCCGACCGGATAAGAGAGCCTTGCTCCCTGTATCTGGGCGGTCGACCGAGCGGTCGACCGGAGCAGAGAAGTCTGCTCTCTGTATCTTGGCGGTCGGCCGTGCGGTCGACCGGATTGCCCAACGGTCATATTTATGACCGTTGGCAGCCGACCGGGCCGGTCGACTGTCAGGCTGCCAGATCAGCCTAACGGCTAGTTTCTGGTTTTGGCCTATATAAACCCCATTTCTTTGGGATTTTGGCTAAGGTTTTTAACAAGAAAAATTCCCAGTTTCTCCAGAGTTTAAAAGAAGTTTTCAAAGAGTTTTAAAGCTTAAAGAATTAATTTTTATTATTTTTCAAGGGTTTTGGAAAATCAAAGAAAACTAAGTTTTTGGGATATTGTTTTGGATTTTCATTTCTATCATCTACAAGAGATTTCCCATTAGTTTTTCTTTGTGATTTGCTTTCCAAAAGCACCTTGATTTTCACTTGAGCTA
Organism: Agave tequilana; assembly: GCA_038442645.1. Taxonomy (NCBI): domain Eukaryota; kingdom Viridiplantae; phylum Streptophyta; class Magnoliopsida; order Asparagales; family Asparagaceae; genus Agave; species Agave tequilana. The sequence continues at coordinate 18,657 of JAVJIF010025449.1, read as the reverse complement.
TATCTTCTATCCTAATCTATTAGGATCTTTATTTTTATGGAAAAGAGAGTTTGTGGTTGAAAGAGATTTGTTGTAAACCCTTGCTTTGATTGGGTTGCTCCCTCTTTGGTAGAGGTTGAGGTTTGTGTTTGCTCCCTCTATTGTGAGATGGAGATTGTTTGTTGGCTACGGGCCTTATCCCTCTTCGGTAGAGGTGGATTGTGGTTGTATTGCCTCGGTGGCATTGTTGGTTGAGAGAGGAGTTCGGTACTCCTTTAGTGGATTGGAAATCCTTCACGGTGGCGAAGACGGGGATGTAGAGCTAGGGGCACGAACCTCGAAACATATCTTGTTGTTAGCGTTTGATCCATTGTCTCTCTAACCCTCTCTCTCTTTTAATTGTGCAAAGCATCATTCTTAGCATCATATCATATTTGCTTGTATTGTGCCTTACATATAATCATATTGCCTATTCATCTTATATGCTTCGTTGTTTGTGTGTGCCTCACTTATACTTAACCACAAGAGCTTCATATAGTACCTCAACCCATATCTAGGGGAATCAAGAGGAGTTAGTCCAGAGCCCTTCACGGGGAATTCGGCTACACTTATTGGTTGTATTAAGTGTGTTGCAAATTTGTTTTAAGCTTCCGCATTTAGCACATTTAGTTTCTAGATTAGCATTAACACTTATTCACCCCCCCTCTAGGTGTTTTTCAATTGGTATCAGAGCCTACGCTCCTGATACTTTAGACTTAACATTCTAGGAGTGAGATCCTTTGTTTGCTAATCTTCATTTGCATTTGCTTGTTTGCACACATATAGTTTGGACCCATGGCCTTCATGACCCCACCTATGTTTGAACCTTCCAACATTCTTGTTTGGAAGACTAGGATGTCCATTTACCTACAAACCCTAGGTTATAAGGTTCACCTTGCCATTATCAAGGAATCCTACCTTAGTGATAGCAAGCATATAGGGGCCAATGCACAAGCCCTTGAGGCCATTAGAAGCACATTAAATAAAGAATATCTTATGCATGTTTCTAATCTTGATTCCACTTTTGTAGTGTGGAACAAGTTGACAACCACCACCTCCTCCAAGCTTCAATTGCCAATCCAACCGGAGGAAGAATCTAGTGGAGATGAATCCGAGCCAAAACAATGCTATATGGTCCAAGGGAATGACTCCCTTGAGGTATAATCGGAATCTAAACTAGATAGTTTTGATGCTAGTTCTTCATGTGATGAGAATATTGATGCCTATGCTTTAAATGAAGAACTATCTAATGTGTGTGAAAAATTGTTTGAAAAATATAAGATTTTGAAAAAGAAAAGTCTAGGAATTGAAAAAGAAAATAAAAGTTTGCATTCTAGACTTGACAAGATTTTGCAAGAGAAGGTTGAGGTCTATAATGAAAGGGATTCATTGAGATCTCAATTAGACCTTGCACTAAAAGAAAATGAATTTTAAAATCTAAAAATGATTGCCATGTTATTTTAAAGAAAAATGAAAACTTGTCTTCAAAAATTGATTTTGTTTTAAAAGAGAATGTTGCTTTGAAAAATAAAATAATTTCTATTCCTAATGATTTAAATGTTTGTTTAGAGAAAAATGATGTTTTGAAAAATAAAATTGATTCTCATGTTTGCCATGCTAGGGTAGTATCACACACTTCACCTATTGCATGCCACACTTCTTCTTTGATTGATAATGATATATCCATGCTTAAGAAGAGTGTTGATTGTTTGGGCTCCACTTTGAGCCAATGTGTAGTGGGTCATACACGTTTGGAATCTTTGTTTCGAAAGAAACAAGTTCCATCTTTTCATGCACACCCTCCACGGCATACACATGCTCCTCACGGACACCATCACACTTTGTATGCTCATGTGTACACATGTACACATTGTGGACGTAAGGGCCACCTTGCTAAATTTTGTTATGATAGAATACATGTTTCAAATTTAGCAAATAAGTTTGTTTGGGTTAGAGAAGGTACTAACCCCATGGACCCAAAAAGTTATGGGTACCAAAGTCCACCCCTCTTATATTTGATGTAGGTGTGGGCTCTCACATGACGTGAGAGTAGCGATACCTTGGAGTGGATGCATTCCGAGCTTCATGGAAATCAATTGGATGCATTACTTTCAAGGAAGGTTTGGTGGGAGGACCACCTTGGTTTGGAGACTTGGAGAGATGCCTTCATCGGTTTTGGTATCGATCTCTAACTCCCGTTTATATTTGCATGCTTTTCATGATCATTGTTTATAGCATGTTTTGATGTTTATAGGTTATTATGATAATGTCATGTTTATTAGATTCTTGACATGCATGTATAGCCTTTTTGAGACACCCATGTTTAATATGGATCTATTATTTTGTGTTCTCACCGGTTGTTTAGCTATCATGTCTATCATAGGTTTAATAACATATGGATTTACATAATAATCATGTTTATGTTTATCATGTTGATTTATGATTTGTTTTATGCTTCATGCTTTGAATATATGTTTAAATGTTAGTTTTCATTATGACTAAGTATATATTTGTGCATATAGTGGGCCACAAATAAATCTATATATGTTTGAGCTTGAATGCTTATTTGAACCCATTAGATGTGCTAGTATAGTCTAGTTTTGATGATTCATACATTTTAGACTTGTATTCCCATTCTTGAATTTGTTTTATGCTTATATGTTTAACTTCATGTATATGTCTATTTTATCCAAACTATTGTTTATACATATACATCCCTTTGAGCCACGTGCCTTCATGCATATATCTTTGTGGACTCGTTGTGTTTGGATATGTATGTATACTTTAGTTTGTATAAGACATACATATACCTTGAAGATTAAATAAGTTTTGATGATTTTCATGTTTTCATGTTTCAAGGAATATTGAGCTTATTGACCATCTTACATGATTATGATCTTCACATTGTATTTGTACACTCACATTTATTGTTTACTCATGTGTTTGTTTTCATGAGTCATATTTATGCTTAATTGATTATGAGTGTTGACTATTTTGTGGATTTTATGTTTCATGAAAAATAATTTTGTTTTATTCCTTGCTTAAAAGGATTTCGTACTAGTTTTCAAATTTTTCATACAACTAGTTACGGTATTCTTTATATGGTAGAGTTTTTCAAACAAAGCTTATTTTCAAATCTATTTTTTTTGAAAACCCCTACCATCCACGGGCGGATGGACGGGCGACCATGCACATGTATGCTTTATAGTGAAAATCATTTTAAACTTGAGCATGAGTTGGGTGGTAGTTATATGATGTATACACTTGATCATTATTGTGTTTCAATTGGTATCATTGAAATTCTTTCAATTGGTATCAATTTTGACCCTTCTTATATACTCATATATGTTTGTATGTATGTATGCTTTCAATTCTAATATTATCAATTTCGATTGGTATTAAATTTTTCATACATATATATATTTTGTTTATGCTATAGCTTGAGCTTCAACTTTGTTTCAATTGATTCAATTTTCAATTGGTTTCTTAAACAAGCTTATGCATGTGTTTTGTTGGTATTTCATAAAGGGGGAGAAAATTCGATGTTCATATTTCAATTGGTATTTGTATTTTCACTCCCTTGCTTTATGATAGAAAATAGTCATTTCATTTGATATCATATACTTAAAAAGAAAAATACTCTCTTTTGATATCAAGATGTTTATTTGGATGTTTTTTAAAATTGGTATCTCAAAATTTTGTTTAAAGAAAATAAATGCAAAAGTTTTGATTTATATTGCCCATATGTAAGGAGAGCTTAACATCTCTTCTACATATAGATTCATGTTGAGTGTATCTTGTATTGAGGAGGTTGACATCTCTTCTTTATGTGATACACGTGTGTAGGGGAAGCTTCACATCTCCTCTTACGCATTGCATAGTGTACGTTATGTGAATTATGGCTTGTCATCCCTCCTTCATGTAATGTATCTATGTAGGGAAGCTTCACATCTTCCTCTTCATGAATGTATATAGCATATACCATTTATTTATTAATCTATGTTTACTTTCAATTGGTATCAAGATGCTACCTTGACATATTTTCAATTGGTACCTTAAATTGATTGTCACCCCTATTTGGTTTTTGTTTTTGTTTTAGACAAAAAGGGGGAGAACATTATTTTTATTAACGCTTTTGTTGATTCATTGTTTCGAACAAAAAGGATGAGAAAAATTTATTGATTTGGTTTCACTTTTACCACTTATTGATGATTGTTTCTTTGTATTAAAAAGGGGAAGAAAATTTTGTTTTGTTTTGATTGTTTACCCCTTTGTTGATGATTGACAAAAAGGGGGAGAATTATTTGAGAGTTTAACATGCATATATAGAGAAGATGTTTTTAATATGCATGATTGGTACAAGTTTTATATATGCATATTTATGTTTTTGCATATATTAAGCTTAATTTAGTTTAATTTTAATTGGTATCTAGAGCATGTTTTATTTTTGAACATTTCATTGGTATCTAGAGCCTTTTTATTGTTTATGCATATCTATGCATTCATGTTTAAGAGCCTTCATTGCATATTCATTATGTTTATTTGTTTATGCATGAGTTAAGGGGGGCTTCTTTGAAGCTTAACTTTAATCCATGCATATATAACTCCATGAGTTTTGTCATCATCAAAAAGGGGGAGATTGTTGGCCCGGAGGCCTTCCTCTCTAGTTTTGATGATGATTAACTCATGTAGTTATGTTTACTAATAATCTTGTGATTTTAGTTTCAGATCATGTAACAAGATATTAGTTGGTGATTGCTTCAAAAAGTGGAGTTTGGAAGCTTTCACTTAGTGATTCCCGTGCCTGAGCATCAAGATCATACCTTTGCACTCGGTGGATCACGTTTGGGATCGAGTCGGCTTGAAGATGGAAGATCATCAAGAAGACTTAGGTATCCTAGTTTAGTTTAGTGTGTTTTAGATCCATGTGTAAAGATAAGAATAGTTGATATGCTCAAGTGCACAATACACACACGTTTTATGGTTTTTCGGTTTTTAGTTTAACCGATATTTGTTTTTCATGAATAGATTGATCAAAACAAGTTTAATTGGTTTATGTATAGTAGTTCATTCTATACATGCATGCTTAACTTTTAAACAAACTATTTTGACTTTTCTATTCATGTATTGAAAAAGTCAAGTTTGATAAAATACAAGTTTGATTTTTGGTAAAAATGATTAGACACAAAAATAGTTCATATTGATTGATATTTGAGATAAACTTTTTATCATAAGTTTTTATATCAATGCAAAATGATAAAACTATTTTTGGAGATTTTTACAAGACTTAAAAGAATTTTTAGAAATATATTTAACTGTTTTTCTGACCCAGTTTCTGACCCAGAACTGTGCTGACAGGCCATGCCGGTCGACCGGGCGGTCGACCGACGTGCACAGACCTGTGCACGTCTGCTGGCACAGTGGGCCGGTCGGCCGGTCGGCCGACCGGATCAAAGAGCCTTGCTCTCTGTATCTGGGGCGGTCGACCGAGCGGTCGACCGGAGCAGAGAAGTCTGCTCTCTGTATCTGGGCGGTCGGCCGTGCTGTCGACCAGATTGCCCAACGGTCATATTTATGACCGTTGGCGGTCGACCGGGCCGGTCGACCGCAAGCCTGTCAGACTGTCAGATCCGTCTAACGCCTAGTTTCTGGTTTTGGCCTATATAAACCCCATTTCTTTGGGATTTTGGCTAAGGTTTTTAACAAGAAAAATTCCAGTTTCTCAAGAGTTTAAAAGAAGTTTTCAAAGAGTTTTAAAGCTTAAAGATTTCATTTTTATTGTTTTTCAAGGGTTTTGAAAAATCAAAGAAAATTAGGTTTTTTGATATTGTTTTAGATTTTCATTTCTATCATCTACAAGAGATTTCCCAAGTAGTTTTTCTTTGTGATTTGCTTTCCAAAACACCTTGATTTTCACTTGAGCTATATCTTCTATCCTAATCTATTAGGATCTTTGTTTTTGGAAAGAGAGTTTGTGGTTGAAAGAGACCACTTGTTGTAAACCCTTGCTTTGATTGGGTTGCTCCTTCTTTAGTAGAGGTTGAGGTTTGTGTTTGCTCCCTCTATTGTGAGGTGGAGATTGTTTGTTGACTACGGGCCTTATCCCTCTTTGGTAGAGGTGGATTGTTGTTGTATTGCCTCGGTGGCATTGTTGGTTGAGAGAGGAGTTCGGTACTCCTTTAGTGGATTGAAAATCCTTCACGGTGGTGAAGGCGGGGATGTAGAGCTAGGGGCTTGAACCTCGAAACATATCTTGTTGTTAGCGTTTGATCCATTGTCTCTCTAACCCTCTCTCTTTTAATTGTGCAAAGCATCATTCTTAGTATCATATCATATTTGCTTGTGTTGTGCCTTGCATATAATCATATTGCCTATTCATCTTATATGCTTGGTTGTTTGTGTGTGCCTTACTTATACTTAACCACAAGAGCTTCATATAGCACCTCAACCCATATCTAGGGGAATCAAGAGGAGTTAGTCCAGATCCCTTCACGGGGAATTCGGCTACACTTGTTGGTTGTATTAAGTGTGTTGCAAATTTGTTTTAATCTTCCGCATTTAGCGCATTTAGTTTCTAGATTAGCATTAACACCTATTCACCCCCCTCTAGGTGTTTTTCAAAACTTAGCATGGAAAGGTCTCGTTTTCACTAAGAAAATCGAGGAGATCACTGTCATAGGTTTAATGTTAACTTAACAGCGAAATGAATGCCAGAGGTGTAGTGTTAAACTTAGCATAGAAAGGTCTCGTTTTCACTGAGAAAATCGAGGAGATCACTGTCATAGGTTTAATGTTAACTTAATAGCGAAATGGATGCCAGAGGTGTTTGAACATAGCAGTAACTCGAGTGGATCTGTCGTTCTTTATATGTGGTCTTACCATTCCATGGATGAGAATTGGTAAGTGATTTTGGAGAGGGAATCAAATGGGAACAGGTCCCTTAGGATTTTTAGCAAATCCTCAGCTGTCAACGGGTTGATATGCCTTTACCAACTACCGTTTGAGTCGGGCTAGCCATGCTATCCCCTCAGCATGATGAGTTATCGAGGACTTATGTTGGGCTTAAAGGCCAACATTTTCGTCTATCCTTAGCCGTTAAAGGTGTTGGATCATTTGGTTACTGTATTCGTGACCTTGATTCTTCTTTGAGATAACCAGTGTACGATCGGCTCTATACTGGTTTACGGTCGTATGATCTCGTTTGGCAGAAGAGAGGGGCGATCCTTCTGCATATCTTAGATTTGAAGGTCTTGATCAGAGGTGTAATGTTAACTTGATCATGAGAAGGATCCTTATCAAGGATAATACTTCTTTAAGAACTTGTCGTTGATCGGCATCATGAGTAAATCACCATCTGGAGTCATAAGGCAATATACTTCATTTGAATAGACTGTTTCTATTACAAACGGTCCCTCCCATTTGGGTTGAAATTTGCCTTTGATTTTGTGCGTCATGATCATTGGTCGTCTGACGATTAAAACCAAATCTCCTTTCTGAAAGACTCTTTGTTTGACTTTCTTATTGAAGGCTTTTGAGATCCGAGCTTGATACAACTCAATGTGCTGCTGAGCTTGTAACCGCTTCTCATCTAGGGCTTCGAGCTCTTGAAGACGCAATCGATAATTGTCCTCTAATGTGATCTTAGTGATCAGAGTGACTCATAATGACGACATCTGGATTTCTAACGGTATGATGACGCTTCACACCCGTATATCAGGGAAAAAGGGGTATTGCCTGTCGGGGTCCGAACCGTGGTTCGGTAGGCCCAAAGACATTCACTAAGCTACTCATTCCAATCTCGCTTATTCGAGGAGACGAACTTTTTGAGTAACTTAATGATTGTCTTGTTTAATGCTTCTGCCAAGCCATAAGCGGCGGGATTATAAGCAGTTGAAGCCACATTCTGAATTCGGTATTTATCACAGAACCGATACAATACCTGGCTTGCAAATTGGGGACCATTATCATGGATGATCCGCCTAGGGACACCAAATCGATGGATGACATGGTGTTTGATGAAATTAACCACTTTTGAAGTTTTGACTTCAACCAGTGGTATAGCTTCTACCTACTTTGAAAAGTAATCGGTTATTGTTAAAACAAACCGGTGACCTTTTATTGAAGAGGGGCTGATTGGCTCTACGACATTGATTCCCCATGCTTCAAATGGCCATGAAGCAACAGTTGGGTGGAGCAACTCCAGAGACTGTGTATGAAGTCCGCATGAATTTGGCATGCTTTACACCTTCGCGCATACTGGATAGCGTCGGCTATCATGATTGGCCAATAATATCCAAGTCTGTGCAATCGATCTTTATATTTTAGACCTGGCTGATGAGCTCCGCATATACCATCGTGTGCTTCTTTAATCACTTTCTGTGCCTCTGAATTAGAAAGGCAACAGAGGAGAATACCGTCGTATGAATGACGGTAAAGTGTCTTCAGAGTTGGATCATAGTAAAAACGGAGAGACCTTCGTCTGATAGATGCCGCTTCTTTAGGATTGTCTGGCAGCAGACCATGTAGAGCATAGTCGATGAAAGAAAATCGCTAATCTCTCGGCTCAAGATCCGTCGAGATATTATAGACCTCTCTGGTTCTTAACATATGTTTAGAGCAGACAAGGTGTCGAGTCGGCACTGTAAGGTGATACTCGGTGTCGAGTGGCAAGGCTAGCGTTGTTGCTAATGCAGTAAGAGCATCTATCTTAGTATTCTGAGATCGAGATATGTGCCCGATGTACAAGCCATCAAACAGATTAGCCATTTCGATGACTGCGTAATAATAAGGTACCAAATCCTTGCGACGGACCTCATATTCTCCTTTAACCTGATTGATAATCAGTTTCGAATCGCCGTAAGATTCAAGGTAGCATACCCCCATTTCGTGGGCGAGTTGAAGAGCAATAAGTAGAGCATTGTATTCTGCCACATTGTTGGACATGATTCCGTTAGAGTAAATGCTCTAGGAAGGACATGACTTTGTGGAGAGATAAACACAACCCCTACGCTGGCAATGATCCTGCCATTAGGGCCTATTCGTGATGCTCCATCGAAGAACACCTGCCAAACTTCATCCTCTGAAGTTACATTGGATTCGAAGACTTCATCTGGAATATCTTCATAAAGTTTTGAGTTTTTGGGAATCGGATGAGAACCCAAGAACTCTGCAAAAGCCTGGCCTTTAACCGCCTTTTGAGGGATGATGTTGAGTGCAGACTCTGGATCAACTTGTACCCTTTCAATGCATGTTGAACCGATGTATCCGGTGTAGTACAAAGGTCGATCGTGCTTGTTATCCTTGAGAAGCATATCTTCCGCTGTGAAGGTAATAGCAGGTACCTTTGATTGTACATGATGGCATTTAGGGCAAGAAGACTGAGCATCATCTTTAGGGATTTCTGGCATATACGTCAGGAATAATTCTGAATTAGTCAGTGCATCTCTGAGTTCTTCTCTTGTCTCTTTTGAGAGACGAAGGAGCTCGTGTATGGTAATACGAGCCAAGATATTAGCCACTGGGCCAATATGTCAAAACGAAAGGGCATGTCAAGCCCTGGGCCTGAAGGCGTCTTCAAGACATGGTCGAACCGGACTTCCTTTGGCTTCTCCTTTCCCTTGGTTGGGACCGTAGCGGGTGCTGGTATTTGTACTGACGTCGTCAGCTGTTGTGTCTCGTCAGTAGATTTCTCATACTGTCTTAAGTATGATTTTCCAGATCGAGTACCTATTGGCTGAGGTACATCAGCCTGCGTCGTGCAAGCGTGCTTTTCTCCTTCAGAATCGCTGAGAGAAGCAGATGTGAGGTTGCCATCATCCAGCAGGATGGAGATGATATTGCAAGATTTGCCCTTCGACTTGGACTTCTTTGAATCCCGTTGTTCGTCTTGGACAAGGTCCGGGTGTATCCACATGATTTCCCCTGTCTCCAGTGTCAAGGGAACAAGACCTTTATTCTCTTGAGTTTTACCTGCATGATGCTTTACTTTCAGTCGTGGTGCAGGATTCGGAAAGGTCCCGTCAGGAACTGTGACGTTTGGGGTTTTGCCAACTTGAGGGTCATCATGTTTGCAGTGACTTTCTTTTACTCTGACTTCAGTGTCAGGATTCCGGCATCGACTAAAGCTTGAATTCTGTCCTTGAGGATAAAGCACTTGTCAGTAGGATGATGAATCATCCTGTGAAAGAGACAATATTTGGGATCGTTCGTGCGTCCTATTTCATTAGGATGCCGAGCATCCGGTAGCTTCAATTTAGTCCCTTTGTGGAGTAAATGGAATATTGTGACCACCTGATCGTCTTTGAAGGAGTACTATTTCGGAGGAAACTTAGACTCCTGATTATTGAAGCCGCTCTTCTTGGCATTCGACTGAACATCCCTTGACAATTCAACGGACATAGTCTCTTTCCCTTTGGCTTGAGAAGACTGTGACATGTCGCCACGTCCTTTATTATTCATACCCCATTTGCCTTTAGAGGTGGATGGTTCGAACTTTTTAGCCGACTTTTCGGCTATTTCAACTTGCTCGACCAGTTCTTTCTAGGTATGGGCTTTGACAGCCCCCATGCGAATTTCTACTTGGTCTAAGAAGTTATGCCTGCATGTCTGTAAGAGCATGGGTAATGGCATCCCTGCTGGGCACATCCAAGATAAGTTTCTGAACTGCTCAATGTAGTCACCGACAGATTCACCCTTCTTCTGTACAGTAGAGAGGAGTTTGTCCATGGTTACCTCGGTATCATCCTCATAGAAATGAGAAAGAAATCGGGTTTTCAGGTCGATCCAGGAATTGACAGAGCCCGGAGGGAGACTTCGGAACCAGTCAAATGCTACCCCTTTTAAGGTGCCAATGAACAGTCTAGCCATGATAGCATCATTGTCTATAACATTACCGGTCTGAGACCAAAAATAGTAGATGTGCTGGTTTTGGCGAGCTCTTACCATTGTACGTATGTAACGTTGGTGGTTTAAACTTTGGTGGGTATGGTACTGAATCCTATTCCAACGGGTAAGGACGGACTGCTCCTACTTTTTTTAGTTCATCCCTCTGAGCTAGGGATGCAATTTGATCTTGGATGCCTTTAAGAACTTTAGCGTCTAAAGAAGAACTCTCCTTTGACTTCTCAGTCTTTGGTTGTTCATTGCTAAGATGTTCTTCCTCATCATGGTTACTCCCGGTATCACTGTTATTCCGGTTATTAAGGAGTTGAGCTAGCATCTGTTGAATGTTGTCCAAAGCTTCTTGCTGGGTCTAGAAAGTTTGTTCCTGAGCTTCCAACCGTCGACGAAGGTCATCATTACCGTTATCAGCCATATTCACTGATACTCTATCCGTTTGTACCGAGCTGACTGTTGCCGAAGAGGCATGCCCACTGTCTTTGTCCTCTTCATCAGACTATTGGACTAATCCTTTCATTGGTTCTGGTAAGGTTACTGCAGTTGAGGAAGATGGCTATTCATAACTGTAGGGTATTTCAACCCTTGATCTGGTATTCTGAAAGACACCTTCTTTATGTACCAAGACTTCGCCAAGGCCCAGGCTATAATCCGGATCTGGGGAACTATATGGAGTGTCGTACGATGCTCGTCTGCCCCTACACAACTCTCGTCCCCTTCTGATCATATTAACGATACAGGGGCCAGATCTTGCAATACGCTCCTTTTGCGATGTTTCACCGGAGCTTGTACCGACAGTCGATCAAAAACTGATCGTCGGCCTGGAGGAGTGGCGGGGATTGGTCCTAGCCGGCAATGGACTGAGTGGATTGTCACCAACTGACATCCCACTTGTTGACAACAGGAGGGAGAAGTTTGGAAAGATTTCGACTTCCATTTGCTTGTCAAGAATTCCCGCAAGTCAGACTTAATTGGGCCTAAACGATCTAGCGCAGAGGCTCTCTTGGATTGCGCATAGAATGATGCCATGTTCTTTTCATCACTATAGAGGTAATTAGCACTAAATAGTGCTTTAGTTCTAACTTCGCGGCTAAGAACCTTGGGAATGTCCTTGGGTGCTGAAGCTACATAAGCACTGCTGTCAACACTTAGGGACGATCCCTTAGCTCCGCTACGAAGGGCGAGCTTAGCGCTTGATGAACTGGGGAGCGAAGCACGCTGTGATGCTTTATCCACTATGTTGCTGCGAAGGTGATTAACCCTAGATAGTGCTTTGGCTCTAAATTTACGGCTAAAAGCTTTGGAAATGCCCTTGGGCGCTGAAGCTGCATAAGCACCGCTATCAGCACTTAGGGGCAATCCCTTAGCTTCGCTACGAGGAGCGAGCTTAGTACTTGAAGAACTAGGGAACGAAGCACACTGTGGTGCTTTGGTTCCAGCTTCGCGGCTGTGAACATCATGCGTACCCTGAGGTACTATATCAGTAGCTTCGCTCATAAGAACGAGGCTAGCGCGAGGAGTTACTGCTCCTGAATTAGGCGAAGGCATGATCGTCGTCGTAACTTCGCAGCTGACAGTCTCGACGAAGCAGGCAGGCATTTTGCCTTTTTCTTCTCAAGAGAGACGAACTTGTGGCGTAACTATGCCTGAAGCTTTATACAGAGCCTTCTGCTTTGCCCCACATCTGCTTTGAGAAGGAGGCTTAGGTTCGCAGGGAACCTAACTAGCCACACGCGAGGCTGGGAGGTGTTGGAAGGATTCTACTTCTGGTTTCTACTTCAAAACCTGGGCCATCGAGACCTTTCTATGCTTTCGTGCATGGAGCATTAGACCACCCCCAGAGAGGAGTTCTTCGAATTTTCCTTGGTCGAAGTGAACGACTAGGTTTTCAAAGGTAACAGGCTGAAGATTCTGACCCTTGCATTGCAGGCCTGCTTCCTTGTTGCGCCAGAAGACTATGGTAGGCTTGCAGAGAGCCTCATCTGTCTCCATAGAGACTTGGTTCGAAGATTTAGCCAGAGGGGCTCTGGCCACACCGGCTTCCTTGAATTCAGAAGTAGACCCGAGGTCTGTTCATCGCATTGTGACACTTGATTCTCAACAGTGGAGAATTCAATCCCCAGCAGAGTCACCATCTTGTTTTCCATTGATTTTGCAAAGGGGGAAAACTTATAAAAAAGGGTCGAGAAGCTAAATTACAAGTAATTCTTTTGCAAAAAAGATTACAAGTAGATCTCCTTTGAGATTCTGGAGAAGTGTGCCGATAGGAGTCTGGTCAGCATGCGACCACTTTGTCCCTTTGAGGATGCGATCGCTCAGACAATCGGACTGCTGCCTGATGGGATTCCCTTCTCGCCTGGTTCGGGAATCGGAGAATAGAAGGTTGGTAGAACCTTCTTGTTCCTTCTCAAACTGCCTCCACTTGGGAATTCCTTCTCGTCTGGTTCTGGAGATTCCTTGAGAGGGAGGAAGATCTTAGGGTATTAGCACCCTGATTAGAGAAGCAGTTCTCTGAATTCTTGAAAGCAAGAGAATCGGCCTCTGTTTAGCCGTCTCTCTCTGTTTTTCAGCCTCTCTCTCTGTGTTTTTCAGCCTCTCTCTCTTTGCGTCGTTCGTATACCTCTGGTGGGCTATTTATAGGGAGAGCAGGGGTATAATTGTCCCTTGAAAATCTTAAAACAGATTGAGTCAATCTGTTTAAATCTGGAAGCGAGGCTAGAATCAACTTCTGCGAAGTTAGGAATAGCAGGTAATGTTGATCTCCTGATCCGCTTTGATTCTTTCCAAATAACTGAAAGATCTCCCCTGATCTTCTTACTTGTTTTAGGAGAGTCAAGAGATTATGGTAAACAACTGTCAAATTTGATCTCAAATTTGATCTCGATTAGATTTGATCTTGAATAGATTTGGTCTCATCTGGAGATTTAATTGGTCAAAGGTGGCCATGAAAGACCCGCAGCGGAGCTGCCGCGTCGAGCTCACAGCAGAGCTGGAAGGAGCATCTAGCGAAGTCAGAAGAAAGCTCTTTGGCGGAGCTGGATAAACATCTGTGGTGAAGCTACTGACCATCCTTCTGCGTGATTGCGTGTGGCTTCGATCAAAGCTAACTCTCTGCGGAGTTAACTGAGCGCTTCGGGCGAAGCCGTAAGTTAGCTCACTGATAGAGCTTTGAACAGCTTCAAGGCGAAGTTGGACAAACTTAGCCTCTCAGGTGAGGCTATCCCCTCGGGCTCATGTGATGCTAAGTGTTGAGCTAACCTAGCATCTTAGACCTGCTTAGGTCTCTTCAAAGACAATCTGGGCTCACTGTCTGCTTCACTAGATCAGTAGAGTCAAAGTTGCTGATTTGTTCCTCAGAGATGGGTAAAAAAACTAGTCGTCAGCTTGTCTGCGACTTGTCTTTTGTAAATGTCAACAAGTTTAGACATTGTTCAGACCAGTCAGGAATCTTGTCTTTTTAGAGTGTCAGTCGCCATCTTGTTTTTCATTGATTTTGCAAAAGGGGAAAACTTACAAAAAAGGATCGAGAAGCTAAATTACAAGTAATTCTTTTGCAATAAAAACATTACAAGTAGATCTCCTCTGAGATTTTGGAGAAGTGTACCGGTAGGAGTCTGGTCAGCGCGCGACCACTTTGTCCCTTTGACGATACGATCGATCAGACAATCGGACTGCTGCCTGATGGGATTCCCTTCTCACCTGGTTCGGGAATTCGGAGAACAGAAGGCTGGTAGAACCCTCTTGTTACTTCTCAAACTGCCTCCACTTGGGAATTCGTTCTCGCCTGATTCCAGAGATTCCTTGAGAGGGAGGAAGATCTTAGGGTATTAGCACCCTGATTAGAGAAGCAGTTCTCTGAATTCTTGGAAGCAAGAGAATAGGTCTCTGTTTAGCCGTCTCTCTTTGTTTTTCAGCCTCTCTCTGTGTTTTTCAGCCTCTCTCTGTGTTTTTTAGCCTTTCTCTGCGTGCGTCTGTTCGTATTACCTCTGGTGGGCTATTTATAGGGAGAGCAGGGGTATAATTGTCCCTTGAATATCTGGAAACAGATTGAGTCAATCTGTTTAAATCTGGAAAGTAGCCTTACCGCGAGGCTAGAATCAGCTTCTGCGAAGCTAGGAATAGCAGGTAGCGTCGTTTTCCTAATCTGTTTTGATTCTTTCCAAATAACTGAAAGATTTCTTCTGATCTTCTTACTTGTTTTAGGAGAGTCAAGAGATTATGGTAAACAACTACCAAATTTGTTCTCAGATTTGATCTCGATTAGATTTGATCTTGAATTGATTTGATCTCATTTGGAGATTTAATTGGTCAAAGGTGGCCATGAAAGAACCGCAACGGAGCTGCCGCATCGAGCTCACAACGGAGCTGGAAGGAGCATCTGGCGAAGTCAGAAGAAAGCTTTTCAGTGGAGCTGGATAAACATCTGTGGCGAAGCTACCGACCATCCTTCTGCGTGGTTGCGTGTGGCTTAGAGCGAAGCTAACTCTCTGCGGAGTTAACTGAGCGCTTCAGGCGAAGTTGTAAGTTAGCTCACTGATAGAGCTTTGAATAGCTTCAAGGCGAAGTTGAACAAACTTAGCCTCTCAGGTGAGACTATCCCCTCACACTCATGTGATGCTAAGTGTTGAGCTAACCTAGCATCTTAGACCTGCTTAGGTCTCTTCAAAGACAATCTGGGCTCACTGTCTGCTTCACTGAATTAGTAGAGTCCAAGTTACTGATTTGTCCCTCGGAGATGGGTAAAAAACTGGTCGTCAGCTTGTCTGCCACTTGTCTTTTGTAAATGTCAACAAGTTTAGACATTGTTCAGGCCAGTCAGGAATCTTGTCTTTTTTAGAGTGTCAACAACAATCTCCTAGTTGTTGCTTTCCTAACCAGAATCTCCTTGCAAATATGAAAGAGGAACCTTTTGAACATTACCTAACAAACCAAGAGGTCTCAATGAACAACAGTGATCAACAATTATCACCTTACTCTCCTAATCAAAATCTTCTAATGAGCACAGAAACTCAATCATTTCGATTTCCAGGTATGTGTCCGCCATTGAGCAACTTCAACTTTGATCTCAATTTTCAAAGGTGGAACACGAACCACCGACTGGGTCAAGTTTAATTTTTTCAAGCACTTTAGGCCATGTTTGAATCATGATAGGGAGGGGGTTAAGTCTTTCCTAGCTGGACTAGTTCGACCAGGACTAGATGTACCTCAGATCTACAAGTGTCAAATTTGCTCTATGGAGTTTTCCAATTCTCATGCCTACGGTGGGCCTAGAAGCTCTCACAACAAGAAGAAAAAGAGGATATTGGGTTAATGGCAGGAGGAAGGTCTAAGAAGGCGAAGTTGGCTAGCATGAAGACCACTTCTTTTGCTTCGAAGAGTGAAATTGGAAATGCAAGAAAGGTCTCAGAGGGGAAAGAAAGCAACATGGAGAGCACAATGTAATGAAAAAGATTATGGTGGATGACAGTGATAATCAGAAAGAGAGGAGATTTGGGAGTGATTTAACTGCACAAGATCATGCAGGCGATGATAGTTACTAAACTAAGTAACAACGTTCTGAGTTATGAGTTCTTCATTGCGAAGAAGGATTATATTTTTACTTTCTTTTTAGATTTTTATGTTTAGCTTCTTTTCTTCATCTTCTTTTTCCAATTTTAGGGTTCAACTCAAAAATTATTATTATGTTTGTATACAATTATGGGCCTTTTGGTTCTCTCTCGTATGACATCAAACTATAGTAATTTATCCTCTATGAAGTTCGATTGTGGTCCCCTAAAATTAGCTCATCCACAATACGCTTTTTATTTTTTCTTTTAGTGTTAAGCTTTCTATTGTTCTTTTGGTTAGGTTGGATCCAAGATTGTAACAAGGGTTTCCCTTTTTAGTTTATGTGGATTCCTATCCTGTTAAACCAAAACCATCTACGGTTTGACCTTTGCATCCAACCACAAGAAACCTGTAAATTATTATCATCCAACCTTAAACAACTATTAGTTTCTTACTAGATATAGTCAATTGAAGAGTTTGTAACTACACATAGGAAAAATGAATAAATTAGAAGTGAGTGTTAACTTATATTGAAATTTTGTTCTAAAAAAGTTATACTGAACTTTTTTGGCACCTCTCCTACGTATATAACATAACTAAAGTTTCTAAAAGTTTAAGAACATGGTTTTCTAAAATTTTCAACCACAAAAAATTTTCAAAAACATTCTTCTTATTGCAAATATAACTCCTTTGAGATAATAGTCAGAAAAGTAATCACAATAGCAAGAAGAGTAATTCCATAGATCATGTAATATCCCTAGTTTAAAGGTACTTATTTTTCTTATTTATTATTCTATTTATTATTATTAAGTAACTAGATTTATGACTTATTATTATTGTTAAATATACAAATTATTTTTAAAAGATTAAAATGGTAATTTGGATTATACATATTATTACCATTATTACTTATTAATATTGTTATTACTTATTGCAATTAATTCTATTATTATTCTTAATATTAATTGCTATTGTTAGTAGTAGTTGTTTCTATTATTTCACTATTATCATTATTATTGATATTATTATTAATTACTCTGTTTAGTACTAATTGTGATTATTATTTTGTTATATTATTACTTATTATTATAATTATTAGTATTATCATTATTATTGATAATTATTATTGTTGTTGTTATTTATTATTAATGATGGTAGTATTTTTCCATTCCTTGATTCTTACCCATACCTGTTTCCATTTCCACTTCTTTGATCATACTCCAGACCCGAAACCCATAGCCCATGATCCACTGTACCCACAACCAACCAATCCACTCAAATCTTATCTAAACCCACATCATAACAAATCCTAATTCAAATACTCACTACCTTATCCTATCTAAAAAATCATATACATATCTCCTTCATCTCCCCACTTGCCACTCGAGTACCCTAGTGCCGAGCTCCACCCCCAGGCCGCCTCTTCCAGTGCAGCGCGACACCCCCTCCCTGTTGGCTACCACCACCCACAACTGATCCCCCTGATCTACGCTCCCTTTGTAGCACACCTACCCACAACAGCCTGGCAGCGCCTCCTATCTCCCTGCGCTGCTCTGCCTCCACCCGAGCAGCGCCCCTCAACTGCGCTCACAGACCCATCATGCCCACAAGCCCCTTGCAGCCCATGGCCTTTCCACCCCGGCCTACCCCCTTGCCGCTGTCCTCCCTCCCTTGCATTACCGACCCACCTACAAACATGTTTTTATATCTGTATGTTGTTGTTGTTTTGTAGGGCTCGCATGGTTCGTGGGGCACATAAATCATTCTGCATGAGATGGAATCAATACCCTCCAACCCACTCTACAGTATCCTCTGAGCCATCTTCCATCTCTCTGTGAGTCGTCGTTGATAGCCGTCGGCGAGCGCGACCCTTCCTGGGGAGATCCTTTATCCATTGACATCCTCTGCGGCCTCCGCCCCTCCGTCTGAGCGCCACAAGCCTCCCCCAGGCGTGAGCTCTTTTTCTCTCTCGCTGTAAATTTAATGGAGTGTTTGCTTGGGCATATTAATAATGTGTGTAATATTCATGTATGGGATGACATCTTTCACCTCTCCGTGGATTCACCGTCGATCGCCGATGGAGAGCGCGAACGTACTCACGCCTTCCTGGCGACATCCTCTATCTGTCGACCTCCTCCCCGGCCTTTCCAGCCTCTGCCAGAGCCTCCATCGGCGCGCCGCAAGTTTCCCTGCTAC